>JAARMF010002638.1:11441-25811 GCA_022844705.1 Toxascaris leonina
GATGGAGTGAATTCAACAAAGATCATCTGGAACAATCGTATTCTACTTCACATCTCAAAAACTGTTAGATACACTTAGACTGTCTACGATACTGATTAGTGAAGTAATGCCAAAAATGACCGTTTGATTGAAATCCTATCAAACAAAGAATTTTGTCTGCGATCAAGTCAGCATTCGCTCAACGAATTCCTCTTTGGAGATATGAAAAGGTCAAGAAGCAATTATGAGCAACAATTCAGTGCATAAAAGCGGCCTCAACAGTACTTCAATAAGCGAGTAATGCAGTAAATAAAGGTAAGCAAGCACGGATAGGAGATGCACCGGTAAATAATGTAGTAATGTTGGCACTTTGAAGCCCTCAAAGCTGCTCGAATCGAAGAAATCTTAAGCGAAGTTTTTGCCTGGATTTAGGCTGCGTTTTTTTCATCAAAACTCGCATCAGATCAGCAAACGTCGGATCTAAATCCTCGGTCTTCAAGTTATCTCTTAACAAGAACGCGTAAAATCTGCCTGAAGATAACGAGACTAGTGAAATAAACCAACCACATGACCACTAATTCCCCCTTTTTGGTGTGGATATATGGCTTTTTGAGTATATAATTAGTGAAAAAGCTTATTGCCACATACATCGAAAACTGAGCGTATAATCGGATGAAAGAAGGAACACAGCTGTTCTTTTAGATAGCTTAAACGCAGTAAAATCGCAGAAAAGGTGAGCAATTGACACCCTTAATGATCGACGAAAATTGAAAGGTTTAATAGAAAGAATGGGCTTGGGGATGTTAAAAATGGAAGCTAATGCCGAGATTAAGCTAAGGGATATGTCTTCCAGTTGTCAGTGGGGTGTCCATAAGTATGGCAATCAACCTGCGACGCATAGCTAACGATACTGTTAGATAGCAAGTGAGGGCATCATGTGAATGAAAGTACGAAGTGAGATTCCAAGTTCAGGCGGTGGCCACATTGAGCAGACAAATTTAGACTCCTCAAAAACGCCACGAGGCGAGATTAGCAGTAATCATTTTTAATACCCGAACACCACCGAAAACAGCCGTCCCTTTGACGCAGAGAATGTTACACTAGACTATTACGCTTAGCCTTGACTCAACACCACATCATGTTCACTTATCCGCCTTTCACTTCCCTTCATTGCACCGTATAATGCATCATGCAGCGGCCAAATAATGAACAACTACCCCTTCTATTGGATTCTTCCCTTAAACCCCCTTTCGTCCTTCCCTTTTCCTCTCCTCACATACACACAAATACGTCAAAAACACAGGTACTCCCTGCCCCTGATAGAACATAGAATGATTACTCACCTCGAACCCACAACAACTATACAAAAGAGAGTACAGAAAACTGTAAAAGAAGCATGGAACTAGGTTGGGGTGTATAAAAACGAGCGACTTTTTTCCAGACAAAATGAAACGAGCGAGGAAGCGTGAGCCATTTGAAGTTATTTGTGCTCGCCCGATGCAGCGCAAAATCGTCGTGGCGATATTTGATCAATGCAAAAAAATGCGATCGCAAATATTGATAGAGTGCAAAACGAGACACGTAACACTAGCCACAATTGGGAAGGGAATCATGCTGCATATCGCATCGTCACCTCACTGATGAATGCTTTCATCTCGAGCCAATATTCGATTTATGAATCGAATGTTGCCGTGAAAACGATCGTTGAATAGCGCTCGAAAGCAAAACCCATTGACACCCTCAAAAGGAAATATCTCGATCTATTTCGACTGCACAAAACGGAATTTAGGAAAGTCTTTTAGAAACTTGAAGCTCATTTATAATAACCCTGATTCCACAGGCATAGCAAGTGTGAAAATATATGATCCATTGGCATATAAGCAGCGAGCACTTAGAGAGACGAACACTGAAGCAGCTGATGATTAACAACTACGAATGAAAGCTATCCTCGACGTTTCAAAAGGGAAGAGAGGTGACACGATTGCAACGGAATAAACGATGGCGTACATTAATAGGACGAAACTTCAACATTCTCGGCTCAAATGATACATCGAGCAGTAAAGCACAATCTAACGATAACTGACTGCATTATTCTTATATTTGAAGGGTGGGGGAAGCCGTTGTGCAGACAACCAAGAAATGGAAAGAACCGCTGCCCAATGTGGTTCTTTGCCTCTGAGTGAAGACACATGAGCCTTTCGCTAGTGCAGTAAAGATATCTGTGGCCTTAACGCGCAAGAAGGAAATCCGCGAGTTTCCTCATACAGAAAAAGAGTCGATCACCTGCTTTTTCAAAGTGAAATTGTCATCCGACAGAATCAAAGAGAAATGCAAATCCAATGCCGACAATGCGGACCGCGAGAACTGAAGATGGGTTCTAAACCTACAGCATCGAAAAAATTGTCCATAAATGACAGAAGAGGAAAACGGAAAACCCAGCCACAAACAATGCACAAAGTCTTATGAAGTGCTCCAAAAACTGTTGCACAGTACTCAGCAAGCCAAAGTATCAGTTTATTACTTTTGAAAAGCTACGGTACTGACGGCGCAAATGACCAGGTCAGAAAATATAACTCAGTGGCTAGGAAGCTCGGAAAGACGGCAGGCGCACTTTTTCGCGAGGGAGTAACCTAATAGGAGTCAAAAAAAAAAACGCAGGCTCTCTTGTCAATGCGTCAAAGTTTGAGGATACCGTCATTGCTATAGTAAAACTTCAGAATAAATTCCCCTCTCACATGGAAGGACTATCGATTCCCCCACTTCCATGAACAAACGACCCCAAATTCTTCACCCCCTTAGCAGAAAAGTCAGAAAAGATTTCCGTTCCCACAGCCGGGCTATGGATTTCCGTTCTGCGTCATCCAGGACCACACGTCCACCTGCTTCTTTCTCTGGCCATGGAACCATGTCGTGATCGGGCTGCGAATTCGGATATTTCCCTATTTCTGAACCTCAAGAGTGTCACCTGCTGAATAAAGATATGTAATCGGTGCAAAGTGCAAAATTGTAAGCCAGTAACAGTTTGCTACAGCAGCCGGCATAGTTCGAAGCACTATGGCGCCTTAAAGCTCAAGCCAAATCCGCACATTTGCTTCGCGTATATGCAGCTGCTGTCTAAGCTCCAAATATATGCATGCATTTTTTATATAACCACATCCTTCAAAGGCACAAAAACAACTGAACATCACTACTGCGAATGAAATAAAGTGCAAAAGACGTTAGTGATTACTCTGTTCACCATATGAGGTGGCATGGTGCATAAGCGAAACGATGGATATTGAAGCGTGCAAATTATTATACCAACGTGCCNTGGTGCATCAGCGAAACGATGGATATTGAAACGTGCAAATTATTATACCAACGTGCCATAGCCTGTTCCCGACATCCCCCCCCCCCCTCATTACAAGATCTAGCCCAGCACCAAATTACAATATCCCATCGACCAGGAGCCGAGGCACGCCACAAGATATTTGGGGTCCTGCGCTGTCCCCACGGCTATGTGACAGGCACACATCAGCTCCGCCTCAATCTGTTTGGCCATGAAATAACATTTTTGAACAAAGTGCAGTCCACTGGGAACGCTTCGCCACGCTCTTCAGGATGGAATGAATAATGGTTGCTGAGTCATTCTAACTCACCAGTGAACTTCACCCTATCTCTGTCTGCAGCATCGGCCGCTCAAAGCCTGCTTTGCATTTTGTGTGAGTAGCCCCAGCCCCAGCCGTTGATGCACTCGCCCCAACCGCTCTGGAACAAAAAACAATCACCCAATGCACACATGCGGTTTTACAACCTGCTACAGCATACAAATTAATTCAATATGTCTTCGAAATTTTCACTAATATGCTTGTCAGCCCACAGCAAAACATACATGAAACGAGGTATATTTACACTATTCAAGGTAGCTGTCTATCACACACGTAGCTCATCAACGTACTGGCACAAGAGCAGTGATTTATACAACTGCTTCTAAACTAGTTGATATATTATTACTCTTCTCGATGAATGCAGATGCAATTGGGGAAATGCAGTAAAAACAAGTAATTCATCGAGAATATTGATGTTTTTCTTAAAGGAAATACATCGTCAACACAACCACCAATAACTGTGGTTATATATGTAAGTGTGTGTTTATAGGGCATTCATTTGCAAAGGGAATCGGCATTAAACCGGTTCAGTCTCACCTTCACATCCAACATTAAATGGTTACCGCTTGATTGATCACTTCATTGCCAAGCTAGTTAAATTTTGTTCACTGATTGTTAGCTTGATGCTAAGGCTAACTACATAAAACTACTCCCTTAAGCGTTGCTTTCTTCTTTCTTTTTTTTTCAAGGCTGACTTGTAAAAATTCATTTGCATACTTAATCGGAGTTCCCTCTGTTGACCTCTATATTTATCGNCAAGGCTGACTTGTAAAAATTCATTTGCATACTTAATCGGAGTTCCCTCTGTTGACCTCTATATTTATCGCATGAAATAGGGATGAAGCATTTGAAAAATTATTTGAAACACTCGGCAGAAGCAATTCTTAGCATCGATTACTCTTGAGGGGGTCGAACTCCAACTTTGCAATTGCAGAATGTGTGTTGATGAAGGCCAGCCAATAATGATGATCTTCTACAGAATTCCATTTGTGTTTTTGAAAGAAAATTCGTCCTCCGTCCTTCCTTCGCTCATCTTTGTGGCAACCCGAAAAGTTGATGTCAAAAAGGCACTTCGAGCACTCACCTTGATCTCTTATTAACAGACATCATATTTGACGGATTGCCAATCGTCCCACAATATATGAAATCAATATTGCCTCCGAAGAGGGGTGCTGAATGCGGTCAATCATTTCGAAGGCATTTTAACGCCGACCAACAAACTCAAGGTCACACAGTTTGACTCTTAGGCATATTACGTGATAATCATTACAGCATAACACCAACTACAAAGACTAATAACATACCTCATTCGAGACTTCAAAAAGCAAGTTTGCATTGAACTTTCTAGAGATACTTACTATTCAGTAAAATGGATAGAGCACTGAAATTGACTTACCCTCTTCTCAGGAGCACATCTACTTACGACGGGCATACTGAAGGTGCAGAGGATAGGAATAGATTTCCTTTAGCTTTCTTTTCGTGTTATTGGCAAAAATGAATTTTCAAACTTCCTCGAAGATGAGCTTTCTGATAGTTTATTCCTCCTAAACGATCGAATTCCTCGCTTCAGCTTCATAAATCTATCTCATCCATAGAACTTTTGCAAATGAGGATGAGAGCAGGAAACACAAACAAATAGATTCATAAATTAAAATATGCGCCATCGAGGGAATCCGTATTTGATTTAAGTGAGAAATTATTGCAAAGAGATCTTTTGGGTACTTCTCAATTACGCGCTTTAGAACTCTCAGTATGCTTCACAAGCAACATATTGCAGTTTATTGCTGAAATTGGAACTCATCATCATTCTTTTAGCTTATTATATCAATGCTACGAATCGTGATAATGTTTCTGAAGTGAACATTGCCCTTTAGATAAGAAATATGAAAAAATTTATCGATGACCGCCAATAAGGCAATTATAAAATGACATAAATGCTTTTTTTTATGTGACATTAATTCCATTGTTGTTATTTTAGTCACCTTGAATAACAAATTTAAAAGCATATTTAATATACTGATAGTATCAGTCTCAGATTCTCACCTTTTCATGACTCAACATTACAATCATCTTCCATACGGGCTCATCCATGAGGTGTAAAATATTCCTAGAAAGCTCGAGCTCTGCATCGGACCTAATTAAAATGAAAGAACGCGGTCTCGAATGAAAAACAGATTTGAAGGAAGACTTAGCCAAGCATTTTTCTTACGTGGGGAACGCGTTCGGGGACACATCCGATGCAAGCGTGCAATATGCGTTCGTTGGTTGACGTCCAAAGAACAATCATTGGATGAACGAATGAATGAGATTTGGAGTCGCCCAAATTGAAAAATGTCGGCCCGAATGGCAAATGGGCAATTTTAAAGTGTCTCCACAACGCTTCCCGACAATCCTCTTAATTATTAACCCGACGACGAAATAATATTACCCACACTAGTTGATGTATACGGCCATCAAAATACTCTCTTGTTCTCGCAATCTCGTTGGCTGCCTTCTTGTTGGTCCCACCGAAACGAATCGAAAGAACTGGTTGAACGGCAGAAGTGGACAGATAACAACCGCGCAACATATACAAATCAATCTTAAACTCCACAATGGGGAACACTAAATTGGAACGGAGTGTAGCGAGATTCTGTGAGGGAACTGATTCTAACTGAGAGCTTTAGAGCTTTTTTAGAACAGCATAAGAGTCGCCAGAATTGAACGTTTCTTGAAGCAAGCACATCGTCACCTTTGAATATGCGTACGAATGTGTCCAAGTAACCAGGGTCACAGACGGATTTACACACAGCTCTTAGCACCGTCAACAGATTGAATTAGGTGTGCTTGAAGTGTAATATAACCACTGAAAGTGTGCGTGTATAAACGGCGCCTCAAGAACTCTTAAAGAATCACTTGTGCATTGGGACTTTGTTCATGTTATTCACAATTTTCATAGGAATCGCAGAATTACGATGAACGGAAAGTATATGCATAACATTTCTTTTTCAAGAAAATATTCCTATCGCATTTTCTATAACGATGAGAAGGAAATGCGTTTTTGCAATTTCGTTCTCACTTACACTCGCTGGAAAGGGGAGCATAGAAGTGTTGATGGACAGAGAGCTCCAACAACGACCTTGAGAAAATGTACACCCCAAATGAATTACTTTCACTCATCCCATAAAGCTCCTTTTTTTGCACCGCCGAACAAAACAGTCGACAAATAACGGAACTGTCGCAGCAAGATAAAGGATTCAATAGTCCATCTATTCATTCGCCCATATTAACGTCTAGAAGATGCTGTTGTGCAAGCATAGAAATAATGTGCATATTATGAGGAATAACCAGGCGCAATACACGAAATAAGTCAAAGGATCGATGAGCAAGCATTTTTTCCGTGTTTGCTCCATACATTTTGCCTTTTCCTTCGCTGTTGGTAGTAGGTACCGCAGCAAGATTGCTTCGAAATATTACAGTACCATTGGAATATGGCTTGCGGTTATTTTTTATGTCTTCTTTTGTAATGAAATTGTGATCCGCTTTCCCGATATCCCGCTGTCATAAATATTTCGACTTGTCTCTCCTCGAAGTCAACGCAGGCATCAGTCTGAGCTCGTCAAAAGACGCTACAGCACAACTAATGTTATAAACAGATTTTAGCTTTGTGTCTTACAAGTCTGGAATCTGCTTCATGCAGACAGCGTTAACGCACTCACCTCCTTAGCTTTCAAGCTGCGGCTGAGTCGTTTCGACACTGTTGCTGCTCTTGCATATTAAATGTCTATTCGCCTAAATTGTAGTTTTGTGAACGCTTTGCTCGTTTTTCCTGCTCATCTTTACGTGACTGTATACATTGTCATATTTCAGGAATAGACAAATAAATAAATAAGGAACAAAAAGAATAAGAGGATAAGACCTATATCCAATATCACGGATAAAGTGGCCAGGAAGTGGACAAAAAAAGAGCGAGAAAATTGCTGTCCTCGCATCGACAAATAAACTCGAGTTATGAACGGTGAAGAAATAACGCAGGACAAGTGATCAACGTAATCCAAATCGTTATATTATTTCACGATGACGAGTGTTTGTATCACAACAAGGAAACACGAAGGAGCGTAACCGATGGAGATGCAGCCAAACGGCAACAAGAAGAGCTAGTGTGACCCATCAGTCAACATCTCTAACGAGTGTATAGGCGTTCCTCCAATCATTTGCCACCTTACCTTAGTGGTCAAAGAAACGCAAAAAATGTCCACCCCTTACAGACTTTTAATGGGTATTGGAATATTTTTACACCTATAAGCATTACAAGAGTATTGAAAATCATGAAACTATCTATGAGTATGAATAACCTAGGTCACCTGCGAATTACCTGTGAACAATGCTTCAAGATTGCTTCAATGAAATACGAGGACATGAGAGCTTATTTCCTGAGATCGAAACAGAGTGCATAAGAAGAGTACGAATTAAAAATCGCATCGTCGCGCAATTGATATATGGCGTCGTAGAATAAACGCCGTCACAGTGCGCTCTCACAAAGAATCACAAAAGATCCACGGAAAAACAACCAGTTTCGCATCAAGAAAGAACATCAAATATTGCGCGTTGTTTCTATAGCGAATGGTATCTCTACGCCACCGGCTGACCTATAATTGTGCACTCATCTCATTTAAACACTAACTACTCACGTACAACACATATTAAAATCATCGGAAGAGCGCGAACGAGGTGATCAATTTCATAGGCATATCAACTGTTTTTCGTTGTTATTGTAGGCGGTTAGGAAATGTTTCAAGTGCTCATAGAATTGTGCTACTTTACAAAGGTCTTACTGCATTTTATGCAAACCAATAGAATATGTTATATAGCAGCACTCTGTGTTATATAGCAACATACTGTATTGTTTACAAGTAAATGTGGAAAATCATTAACCCAGGACCACAACAGGGAAAAAATCGTAGAACCATATTAAAAGATGATGAGAACAAAGGTGATCTTGATTTTTAGGGAAAAAACTCATTTGCATATAACCAATGCGGAAGATTCGACTAACAAATGGAAGATATGAAAGATAAAATAAAAAAAATATTTCTTCGCCTTTTAAAACTGCTCACCTCTCAAAATGTGCCTTAAAGAACATTTCCCCTTAAAATCTCATCCAAAGGAGCCTATTGTCAACTAATTCCTAATCATCAGCACCGCTATTACAACAAATTGCTTTAAGATCTTATAAACGATTTTATTTCAAAACATTATCCAATCATTTATAAATGTCCAAAATTTTTGAGGAATTTTTATAAATCATCAAAAAACCATTCAGAAGAATTGGCAATCATAGAAAGTGGTTATTTAGTGTAAAAACAACGTATAATATGAGTGACGATAGAACACAGAAAAATTGAAGAACTTTCTGAACAGCACTGAATTTGTTACAGCAAACAAATTTCCGAGTAATTTGAGGAACTGACGGCGGCAATTTCAGAAACGCCATTTCTTCACGTCATTTTTTGCGGCATTTCTTTCGAACCGGTGATTGTGGCCCTTTTTTTGCTATAAGCAGCGCGTAATCTTCACTCGACTCCTCCAGAACATTTCACAGACGTCAGACTTGAAAAAAAAAACAGTTTCTTCTATTTTTACCTTGAAATACACAGAAGTCTGCTAAGTGATCTATACAAATGCCGGGCACATGTCTTACAGTTATAAAGGTTGGTAGATCACTGACGAGCTTCTGAAGCTTGTCAATGATTTCAGCAGGTGATTCCAGTAGGGTATGAAAACAATAAGCTCAGTAAAATGTTTCGAGTGAGAGGAATATTAAGGAAACCAGTGCTTGTGAGGAGCGGGTGAGCACATTAACGTAAAAAGAAGTTAGCATCACAAGTGGTCTCAAGATGCCCATGAGTGTGGCCACTTCACAATCCTGCTCTACAGCTTCACTTCTCCTTTGAACAACGAGCACTCACGGATGTGGAAGATGCTCACGATTGCAACTTCGTTCACACACAAAAGTCGCACAACGCCGTCCGTCCTAAAAACTACTCACGAAATAAAAACGTTGTAAAACACTTCAGACGCTTTTTTTTTTGAAAAATTCGCCCTTTCCGGAATATCTCAATAAGTGCCCTTTGATTTTATAGCCACTTAAGGCATCAGAATTCAAAATGAGATTCTTAGCTAGCGCGATAACTGTCGACGTTCAGTGCAATTGTAGCTCGGTCAAAAAATGACCCAGCTATAAGAGGACCTATCACAGTGGCTCTGTTGAAAGGGGCATAATGGACGAAATAAGGTCATTCCATCACGATAAAATAATGCCCTAAGACAATTCAGCATAGCCCTCATCCACCTCAAGCAATACGGTCATTCGATTCGCAGCATTAAGTTGCTCCTGTACGAATAGGTCAACATTTCGGAGCAACTCTTCAAGAAAATGGTCACAAAAACGGCATAAGGTTGACGACATCCCTTTCTTGAATATCATCCATCACAGCTTTGCAGCGTTGTCCACATCTGACATTTGCGACGCCAAAGAAATGCCCACCTAATGTGCACTCAGTTCGCTGTGTTCAGAGAGAGAGAGTGAGTGAGACAAGCGACATATTGCGGAGACAATGAGATGGAGGTGAGTGGATAACATAGAACGAATTAGGTGGTTGCGAGAACGTCGTTAAGGATGGAGATTAAGAGATAGTGGGGGGGGGAAAGAGTATTAAAAGGGAAGTATCTCGAGTGATGTATGCAACGAACGCATCAACGAAGGCGTGTAAAAAGACTGAGGTGCCGCTGCACATCGTCTCGATTTCCGTATATAATAATGCAAAAATGCGCAACACACAGCACATATCCGCATAAAACGGTACTTCAGGTGCGCTTATGTCACCATTGTCACATTGGGTCAATGATATATGTTGGATGGTTGGTCACTGCAGAGGACACATATCGCGAGGTAAAACTATACGAGAAGTGCATCAACAATGTGCTGCGACAAGGAGTAAACACTTATAATATCGGCACAATTTAGTTGATCATAATAACTGGTGGCTTAAGCACGCAAAAAACAACGATATAATACCTAATAATGTATTCGCAGCTATGTGATCTCTATCCGTTCTCGGAGCTGTTAATTTGAATTATTGCAGAGTGTTAGAGTAGTAAATTTAAAGACGTCTCCAAAAAAAGGGGCCGAAAACTTTTTCAGGCCATCATCTGCGGCTTACGTTTAAAAGAAAACATACCTTCACGACAGCTTTTTTGGGCTGCCAAGTTAAAATACTGGACAGCCAGAAATCTACAATCACATAGACGAGAAGGCCCAATAAAACCAAAACCAAATCGATACAACATACACAACACTCATTGAACCGATACACAACACTCCCTATGAACCACTAAAATTCTAGCGACATTTTGCAAAATATTTTCATGGTTTTGAAGTATAAAGCTAGTTGTAAATTGCGAGTCATCGCAAAGCTATTTTGCAGACGTATTTCAGACATATCGAATAAAACTCGTTAAGATTTACGACGCCTCGATTTATGCAGGTGCCAGATATTACTCAAGTTTGAAGGTGTNCGCGCTCTGATATTACTCGAGTTTGAAGGTGTCTAATAATGGCCATATGAGCCGGATCGAGCCCTGATTCGCTTTAACGTGACTCGCAATTAATATTACACTGCTCACGAAATCAAAGTAATTTCCGTCTCCCGCTTCGCATATGTGTGTCTGTGTGCGTCTTCGTCTGCTCATCGAAGTTTCAGAGCCAAGAAATCATCTAAGTAAACCCTGCCCAAATGTGGCAACAAAAATACGAAATCGTCACCTGCGTCTACGCATTTCTTCTCTATCATGTGGTGTTTAATAGTGAGCTGCGAAGAGGACAAGCCGATGAATGTGATTGTGCACTTGTAAATCACCTCTCCGAGTGCTTCAAATCGTAACCCACAAGATTGGTGCTATGAAATTTGACAAAGGATTGATCCGCGCCTTTGCGTTAGTTGCTGAACGTAACTTTTTCTCGCCAGGTCACCTTCAACATATTCTTATCGTTGGCAACGAACGCTATCACTGATTTGAACGAGAAGATTTCTTCTTACGAGTAGCCGCATGCGATTAAAAGATTAGATCTTCCGGCTGATTTGTAAAGCTGATTGCTTTCCTTAAAAAAATATTATTATGCGATGCCGCTAGCTTTGAGATATTTAGCAATGCATGAGGTGAGGATAAAATGCAAAGGTGTACGCATTATCATACCAGCTTCGTTGAACTGTTTTCCACTTCTTGCAAATCGTGAAAACAGAACTTCCAGAAGGTTGCTTTAAGATTCTCTGAAGGGCAGAATATTGTGCTGAGTTGTAGTGTTATGGGATGAAAAGTATTTCAGCGAATGGATTCCACATTTCAATTGACGAAAGTTCAGTGTTGCAATTGTTCAAAAAATTTTCCAGAAACTATTGATAACGGAACGGAGAAAAACCCATAAATTAAACTCAAAATTACAAATTTATGATCTGGAGTATTTTTGATTATGGATCGTAACAAGTATCTATGCACCTTTAAGGTATCTATGCACGATCAGCTCCAACGTACCACGAGAGACATCCCACATGCAAATAGAATCATGTGGTTTCTAGACATCTAACTAGTTACTCTGATAAGTAATTCAAGCGAAGAAAAGCATCCGGATCATCAAACGGAAAAAATTTCGAGCGATATTTGCTTCAAATATTTTCTGCCTCATATCTTAGCATTAGCACCAACAAAAAATTCTCAAAGGAATCTTGAGGGAGCAAACGACAGACATTGCGCCGATCTGCGATCCATCAGCAGCGAGATCGTTTACAGCATTAATGACTCTGAACTTTCCCGGAAATTGCACCATAAAGAGAAGACAATATTAGGGCAATAACGAAGACAAGCCCCGCGGTTCCTGTTTGAAAATACATTAAACCATTTTTTACTTCATAGGCGAACACAAGTAAAATTCACTCTCTTTTAAACGACATTTGTTCGCAATCGTTGTTATAACCGAAATGTTTTCGGTAGATTATTGACCGTATCCGAAGCACTCCGGATTGTAATGTGGATGACTACAATTTCCTTAATTATCAATGTTTCAAATAACCAAAAAAGGCATACGCAAAGTAATTTGTGATGTGCAGTCGTACAAGGTATACTCGAATCACGTAATGACAGTTGCAGTTAGGAAATATTGCAATAACTCAAAAGATGTAATAAGGAATAACTGGACAAGGAAATATCTTTGCATTTGCAGAGTGACCTTCTAACGCACGAGTCGATTTAATACAAACGAAGCATTTCGATTAGAGTGAACGAACGGCGACTCACTGCCTGATAAGGAGCATGAAAAAACAAACGGTACGGCTGAGAGGCAATCCTAATGGCAAACGCTACGTGCACCATTGCTTTCTGCAATTTCAAAATAGGACTGGATGACGGCATGAAGTGCGTCATCGTACGTGGGCGATTAAGAAGTCGCATATTCAGGTACGTTTTGAGACGACACTGCGAACTTATCGACGAGGAACTTACCTTCTTGGATCCTCAGTGAATGCTTCACATTTCATACGCTGCTTGGGAGGTAAACTGTGAACTCATCACAGGCTACGTTGTGTTCTTCACTTGCTACGACTTCTAATGCTAGCTACACAAGGTGACACAGTGACGACATAAACTGCCTATTGATTCCTGTAGTAACAAGATTCTATGACGCGCTTAACTAAGATAGCTGCTTGTGTAAATCACGGACTGACACACACATTTTGGGTGCCACTGGACCGGCAGATCTAATTCGTTTCGCACTTTCTCTTTCACTTGTAAATGTTTGAAAACTCATTCATTATGACATGGATCGCAAAGCAAGTGAGGAATTGAGGCCAAACGACGATGTCGATTGTGAGTGCCAAATTTCATCAACGTGGCCTCTGAGAATCATACGAGAGACATAAGTGACGGACAAAAAAAGATGACACGTATCTGTAGCTACACACATATACACACTTATAAACAGACACATATAAATAGTTCGAAATTTTGTAAAAATGTTTTTTGCGAGAACGAGTTTGAAAATAACAGAAACAGTTATTGAAGCATCGGTGCGGAAATTAATTCGCAACGATTGTATCGACGTGCGACGCACAAAAACGCAATGCGCATATAGGGGAATTTAGGCGAGTGACGACGAAATCCAAGCATCCACACGATAATCCGCTACAACCACGGCAAGAGCTCAATCACGAAAGATGAAAAGAAATATTCGCCGCGATGGTTCCTCTCTCGGATTAACGTAAAATAAGGCGCTGTCAGCTCCTTTCGTATCAGTAAAGAATACGCCACTCAGAAGTTGGCCTCTTTGGTTTGTTTTCGCTTATCTGATCTCTGCCATTCGCCGCGTGTTCATTTGGCGAGACGAACGACGGGTGACGGCAAAAAGTGCAAAACTCTCCAGAAACAACTTCTCACTATCGTGCTGCAGCTGTTTAAGTTAACTTCGTGGCACCATAAAATAAACAAAGATCGGGTTACTTCGACCGTATATTCGACCTCTGTCGCCTGTGAGTAATGAAATAACAGGTTCAAGTTGTTTCAAGGTCACCGGTAAGCGCAGCGATACAGATCGGATGTGGTACGAAACAAGCCGATAGCATGCATGTAATCTGAGTGCTCGAAAAATGGTAACTGCTTGAACGTTTCCAAACCAGCAACCCACACCAACGTCCGCAGACATGGTTTTGAAACAAAA
>JAARMF010002640.1:4757-19407 GCA_022844705.1 Toxascaris leonina
CAATATTGCAGGTAGAAGTGAGGAAGAGAATCAGTAGACTTCACTGAGAGAAGGGAGGAAAAGAAATTCCGAGCTTTGGAGGTAGAAATGAGAATACGAGCCTACGGCCTTTGTGGATGTCATTTCGGCAGCTGCACTTAGATCAGGACCGTTTTTTACCAGAATCTCTGCTTTGAAGTTGATTGAACTATTTTGAGGCAGCAACACCCCTCAACTGGATATTTTGAGATAGCAACATCCCTGCTTTAAAACGAGATCTGATGACCACGGTTGGTATATAACCAATACGCGACATCGTTCACGATCGGCTAATTTTTGGTCCTTTTGTACGGATGAACAAGACTGGTGAGGAAGCAGAAATACGCATTATTTCCTGTAGAAATAGGACGTTCGGCTAGGTAAAAATGATGATCCTCGCGAAGAAATCTGACAATGTTATGATGCTATTAACAGTCGGATTTGTGGCAAATAACACGGGGATTTTTGCAATAAAAGTTTGTTTGCTAATTTTAACATTAGCATAGAGCACTGAATGAATAAGATTGAGTGATTTCCCTTCAAGTTGCCTCGGATTCTCTCATTTAAAAGAAGAGTAATTGCTCCAAATATTAGGTGGTACAATAGTCCTAAGTGACTTTGAATTTCTTCTGTTCCGGAAGTCGAATACGTGGATTTTTCACGATCATCTTCGATGACATTCAGATTGGAAGTGATGATACTTCCCTATGAAATGCGATCATAGATATACAATTTCTTGTGTAAAAGAAAATTTCAGAGTGAAATATTCAGCGATGGATCATAAATTTATTAACTCGATAAACTTTTCGCTTGTTTTCTTCGGTAATATCGATTATATTATATTCGGTTGATTGGAATATGATGATTTAGCTCACTTACCTCACCGTACCTCTGCATGGACTATAACATAACGCTTTAAAATGGAAGATGCCGAGTTGGATGAAATTGGTTTCGAAACAATATTTCGAAAATTTCCGAGGAAGCATCAACATAAAAATAATTACATATGCCGAAGTTGTTGGAAAAAATAATCAAACATATATGGAACTGCTTAGAGTTCAGAAGCAACAGCCCTAACGAAACATCAATTTCCTATCGTAAATTCTCTCGACAAAAACATCGCTAGCAGCTCGAATTGAAAGCAGGCGCATACCGCTTCTTTCAGTGTGTCGCAATGCTGTTGTTCGATGAGCATGAGAATTTAGGCCGATTTGGGCATTCCCAGAGATGTTCTGCCAATCGATTAGAAAATTACTTTATTCAAAGGGTTTTGATTGTGAGTTAGCAGACATTTAAACAATCAACAAAGAGCTGTTTCAGCACCACTACAATCCTTCAATTTCTTTTCCTTCAGCGAAAGCAGAGTGCATCTTTTTTTGGTTCTCATTTCTGGGCATAATCCCTTGGCATAATCCACCCCCCCCCCCCCCNTGGTTCTCATTTCGGGGCATAATCCCCCCCCCCAGACATTCTGGGCATAATTTCTAGGCAAATTATGCAGCCAACTATAATGTATTGGGACAAGTTCTACGAAATCGCGTTCAAAAGTAGTGAGCTACGATATAGAATAAAAGCGTACATTTTATGCGGTGTTTGTGTGAAAAATGGCAAGATGTTTTGCTGATTATTCTAAGATTTGTTGTTTCCACGTAGAAGCATTATTGGATTTCTGAACGACCTGGATACTGAAGGCAGGTGAGTCGCGGGTGGCCCATATGAATCAACGTGGAAATCACTGAGGTTTTAAATGAGAACAGGAAACCTAACTGGAATTTTATAAGAGGCATCCAAAATTTGCACAAGTAGTATCATTGCTCTTTTTCTTGCAAAACTTCACACGCAAACCACCAGAACGTTATTGCAAAAACAAGTGGAGAAGTATAATGGAGCGGTTTGCAAAACGAATCTTCAATCACAACGCAACGGAATTTATAAAAGCTTTTTTATTCGCAAGACGTCTAACGTTTAGGTCTATTGTGTGTAATTCATTCCTGCCACGAAGCACGAAGCTTTTCCCCCCGCTTTCCTGCCTTTGCATTAAGCAAATCAATGATTTAAAACAAACTCCGGTACCGACATCGATGGGAACGAAAATGTCAAGAGGCCCTCCAATATTCATAGCACAAAAACCAAGAATAAAATGGCCACCTCTACAGCACCACGGCCTTCCCGAAACAGCCACCTCTACATAGCACTAATCACGGGCATACCAATTTCCGTACTTTATAGGTCATCACACCGGATGAGCTGTAACAGTGTAACAGCTATTCCATGCTTTTTCCACCTAATGCATGTGCTGAAAGCTTATGGAACTTCACGTCTAACAACGCCATTAAAAAAAGAATCTGCTCCGATTAATTGGTATTTATTCATCAAGATCGGAATGATAATGCCGAACAGTAGCATCTGAAACATTGCACAAGGAAAGAGTAAAATTAAAGAGGAAACGAGCCGAAAGCACATATATTTAATTTGCGCACAAACTACGCGCTGAAAAACAGTGAAAAAATCAACAGCATTGTGGGCCAGACATAAATGAAGAAAATAAAAGATAATATACTGCTTGCGTGGAATCGTCCAAGGCTTTGAAGAATTCACAAGAAATTTGCAGTCTAGGTTAATTAAACAGTTGCGCAGTTGAAGCTAATCAACGAATGCCTCAATTGTTTACAAACCAAAGATTTCACCTTCATTCGTTTTCTGAAGAAAAACTGCTCAATTTTGAGTGCATAGTTCAAAATTATTGCCTCTCCGCAACTTGATCATTTCCTGTGTGCTTCTCGCTAACTGTTTTGAGTTAGAAAGATGAAAAAAGCTGCGATTTTCAGTGGAAGTGAATTTTTTCGCTAGTTAACACTTAGTACCTACAAACCATAAATTGCCGCTTAACGGTTCTAACTTTTCAAATGAGCATCTTCCGAGTTGCACCGTTTCCATTCCGACTTTCCGCTCCCACAAAAACGAAGCAGCGCAACAGACTACATTACTCAAGTGCTCATCCATGAGGAATTAAGGAAACAGTAAAGACCCCAACGACTAGCAATAATGAGTGTACAATTTTCAAACACTAGCACAGAGAATAATTACAATTTCCCATCAGTAGCATATGGGTGACTCGTACAAAAATTGCGAAGAGTTTGTCTTGCAGATGGGAAAACAACGAGAAGCCCAGTTTTGCGAGACTTTTAAACTGTCCCTTCAATTTCATAGCACCACATCGCACACTTCAAACAACGTACGAGAACTGGAAAGCCGATAAAGGAAGAGAAGTTTTCCACCCGGTCTGAAAAAAAAATTAAAAAACGGAAATCATTTTCGTTAGAAGGATGGAAACCTGAAATGAAAGGAGACCAGTTTAGCCTAAAAGGGTGGCAAGAATAACTGACAGGATGACAGTGGTGCAACAAAAACAAATACGAGATTTCATGGATATATCGGTGGTGGAGTAGCCATCGCCAGCGATTCCCACTCAACCGGGAAGAAGCAGAGTGCAGCCAGCACAACACCGACAGCCATTATGGCTAACTGCCAATGCAGCAACAGAATTGAACCATAGTAGAAGCTTGCGCATGCAGCAAGAGACTGCAAACAAAAAGAGTACAAATGGAATCACTGCCGTGAAGGTGGTGGATAATCCACGCTCCAGCGTTTCTCTTAGTTGAGAGAGGATCAGGTGAATAGGTGGAGATACGGGGTGAAAGGTGAGGAAGAAAGGGAGATATTACTTGGAAAGGAATCTTATAATCTTGACGAAAGCCTGCGTAGCAAGATGGGCAAGGAATTGAAGCACTTCTTCACCTAATTCGGTAGCGCAAGCTAATTTCCGCTTAGCAATACAACGCTAAAATATGTTTCCGCTTTGGAAGCATGCGTTCCCGAACTACGACGTCTGCGAAAAAACCCAGCAGAGAATAAAATAATTCGTAAGAAAAGTATTGAAAACATTGTAACTGCAATAAAACTTCATCAGCACACTACAGATAATTGCGCAATATGAGATAAAAACTCGTCCACATTTTCTGCACACGTAAGGAATGAGAAACAACCGGGAAGAAAAAAGATGGTGAACAAACCTGGAAGAATTTGAATAACGCAAAAGCGTTTGAACTGTTGATCGTATAAAGTGAACCGAGCAAGGAATATATCTGAGTATTCCAGCAGCTGTCTCCAAAGCCAAGTAACAGTCCACACATCAAAGCCAGAAAATAGCTGAAAGAACGAAACAAGCTTTGGCATTGCCTACTCCCATGTTTGCAACGTTCAAAGAAAGAACAATGGTAAATAATGATGTGAAATCGTTCAGGCTACTATAAGATTTCGAATAAGACTCCAGGAAGTAAATTTTGTTTAATTTGCAAAGGCTTATTCACGAGGAGTTTACGACAACAGCACATAAAATTCCAGAGGCATTCAAACGAGGGGTTCCATTCATTCCCATCAGGGGGTTTCTGAATATAAAAATGATTTGTCGGACGCCCTTAAAGTAGTTGAGAAGATGATTTCATCAGATGGAATAGGAGCGCATAACGGACGATGGCAAATCAGAGACAAGTGGAGAGTGTGTCATGACCGATGCTTTTGGAACAATTGATCAAATATGAGCTGCTCATCGAAGCGCAAGGTTTTACTGAGTTAGGATTTAATTCCCTCAAAAAGTTCGTGATGGAACTGAATTACGCGCACGGTTAGGCTTGTTGTTCTATCTGAGGCTGCATAATGAATAACCGGCAAAAATGCCCTGTTTTGCACTGTATTTCCAATAAAAATATAATATGATGAGAGGGGTCAAGAAAAGTGTGAAAACAACGCAGCACAACATTTACCTCGAATAACGAAAGCCGAACACACTGCAGCCTAGTTCAGTGCCAATACATTGCAACAGACTCTATATCCTCTTTACTACTTTGCTGTGCTCAGTGAAGCAACCACTCCACCATCCCGGTTGCGTCCTCTATGAACACCATATTACATCTGCCCAACCTGCCAAAAGTGGTTTTCAATACCCAACTTAACTATACGGACAACGGGTTCGAGCCAATTAATACACGTCTACAGCAATGTTACACGACGCGGCACCTTTGTTGCTGTACTGTTGTTGGCACTACTTTTGTTGAACGAATCCACATTATTATAGTAATATTACTGGACTACACTGTTATTTATCACTGTGCACCACTGCAGTGCAGCTATTGCAGTTCGACTGCAACGCTGCATCCTTTACTTCTCCACCGCTAATGCCACGTACATATTGTCGAAGATTACCATCGAAGATCAGCTAAATACCGCTGAAAACGATCTAACCACAACCGATGGCAAATTTTTAATCGCTTTTATTTCTATGATAACTTTCAGTTGCCGCCCCACAATGAAATTCGACGGGATCGAAGAATTACTCGGAAGATCAAGAGGAGTCGCAAATGGATCCCGCAGCGACGAAACAAATCGGAAATGCTAAATTCCGTACGCAGAATCCCTCTTATGTGTTCCTCACTCAAACCAGTGTCAACTGCACGCAAAATGCGCAAACGGCATGATCCTCATAAAACCACCAAATATGAGAGATCCATATCAATTCCGACTTGCAAAATCAACCAAATGCTGCACTTGTCCGTCTATCACGCGGGATATGGCACTTCACCAATCATTAATCGTACTGGTGTTTGCAGCTTGACAACTCACATTGAATGAAATTGAAAGCAAACCTCTTCTCATAAGAAATATCTCGGACCTAGGAGCATATAAGAAACATGAAAGCATAGAAGTACCTGGGAGTGATGTAGGCATGTGCACTGGTTTTGTGCAACGGTGCTTCCATCGGTACGTTGAGGAATATGAGGAAGAAAGTAATCAGATGCACACAGGTCCCTATTAGGATTACCGGATTCCGGCCTCGTGCAATGGTACGTTTCGCGCATATCCCGAAAAGTATTCCTCCTGAAAAAAGAAGACCTATTTTAAAATCATTCACAAAATGCAGCGATGATGGCGCGCTACACACACTCTTCGACAACTCTCGAGTCAAGCTTCTGAGCTAAATCCTCAAACACCTATCGAGAATAACCTCATCCAGAAAGTATCATCCTGCACGATTCTTATCGTCTTCGATCCGTAAGCTAAACAAGACAGAACGCGCTGAAATTTATGGCAGTGATGCGAAGAAAACGGTCACAATTCTTAAGTGAACGGAAGCAGATGAAATCTTTAAGCAAGACCGGGCGAAGTCAGACTAATGTTGTCGTGGAAATAAGAGAAACAAAATGAAATGGACTATTTTTTAAATATTATTTTGCAGTCGTCGATAGTATCAGAAGGGGCCTTATCAGCGAGAAGTTGAGAGGCATGAAGAGGTGGGCACTATTAGCCATTTTTAGATACCAAAGCCTATGAAGCACGTGCAGGTACTAGCTTTCGCGGTCGGACTCCAAAAAACACCCACTGATAGCACCTTCGGTAGCCAATAACGTTTTGGGGCACAATTTCAGTATTTCATGTGCCAACAAAGATTCTTACGGTTCTGCGGTAGCACTCAGGAAATAACGCGGAAGACCTTCCCACTAGTCATCGAGATGAGATGGAGAGGGGGGAGGGGTTAGGTAACGTCAGGAAGGAGGTCTTAGGTGAGACCAGATCCTACCTTCGCATTTTCGTCATCCGAAAGCTTTCTTATAACACCTTCAACTGATGAAGCTTAAATGATTTTACGTACTTAGCAAATACAGAGCCCGTGACATGTTGTGCTTCAAACCAAGCTTTTCTGACGAAGTGGTAGAATTGCTGAAAGCCCATGTAAGGTTAAAGCGTCGATGAAAAAGCATGGGTGTTCGAAGGTTGAAAAATTCTGGCTGAAAGCAAGCACTAAAAAGCTGAATATATAAGGGAAGAACATATAAGGGAATCCCTACCGCTGATCTGTCCAGCACCAAGCAGAATAGCATTGTAAGCAATGATAAGTCCATTAGGGTCGTCGAGAGACTGGAATGCGGCAAGACATGCCGAATAAACGCCCGTGTAGAATGTCATCTCGATGCCAGAATAAAGAAACACCACCGATAGCAATAACATTCTTCGCGTACGTAGCACACGCAATGTGTTCACTGAAACGAAGCGCATTTGAAATAACCCCAAAAAAAACATCATTTTGGCAGAGGTCACATGACTGCACTAAGAACCAAATGTAACGTAAACCTACAGATTAATTGAACTTAAGCAAAATACTAGTCGACTGTATGCCAATGATTTACTAAAAAATTAATGCCATAAGCGAATAAGCCCGACATCAATCATAAAACAACAGGTAACAACCCACAGAGAGCATTTCTAGAGCAAATATCTCTCAGTCAAAGAACCAATGAAGATTTGTAAAGAGAAAGCGATGGGACACACAGATACGACAACTGCTACGTGCCAAGGCGAATTATCAACACACCCTCATATCTGCCGCAAAAATAATGTTTTCAGCACTAAAAGTAGGCCAATTCTAGTAACTACCCTCTGATCTATAACACCGCTGCCCACCATTCCGCTCAGATGAATCTAGATGGCCGATATTGAAAGATGCCGGGTCAAATCCCAAAGCTACGACAAATCTTTAGTTGTTACCAATAAATCTGAGATATTACTTTGCAGCGAAATTATCTATGAGCAAAAATACTGTTGTGAACCATTCAACGAATGTATGAATGGAATGCAGCCTTTTAGTTACTTTCGCCTAAACTCGTGCCTCTGCTGAGCAATACTCACATTAAAACGATTTTCGTAGTGCACGATCGCTATACCGCAGTTTCTTTCATGATAAGCATGCTTCTAGCAATGAAAAAATTGGCAAATTGGCAATTTTACGTTATTCGAACTGCACATCTCAGAATTCGCCCACCTAACTATCACTTCACATGTGTTCACAGCAATGCCGATTACGCGACCACATGTGGCGGAAAAGTTCGGAGTGGGGGGATAGAAAAGAGTTTCATGCAACAACGCAAAGAAGTTCGTTCAATTCTCGCTTTTGCTAAACAAGATAAGAACAAAGAATATAACACATTACACCTCGTCTTCGCAGATTATCCTCCGCTTTGTATGCCAATTCTCATCTGTCTCTTAAAGCACAAATCAAAAACCGAAACGAGTCCTCATGGATCTCAGTTGTGTGGCAATTAGCTAACATCAGCATATCAACAGATAAAGTGATCAGAAAATTGATTTCCAGCGGTCACCGGAAATAAGTTCTCGGAGAGTCAGCGGTACCTCTGCCTTACTTCCGGTTGAAGAGATCATTTCGGACAAAAGAAAACACAGAAAATAAGCTTTACAGGAAACGCTTGACGAAGCTAATTCAAATTCCAAAAAATCAGCCAAGATTAGAACAAAGAAATCTCCTATTTGCTCGACCAATTTCAATGATTGTTAAAAAATTCATCGACAACTAAGGAAACCTGCTGGAACTGCTTGCAAAATAAATGAATGAATGGAAATGGTGAACGCCAAACACGAAAATCACCAGCTACATGGAGAGGGAAGTCGGAAATTGCTTGTGCTGAACCTCAACGGAACGCACTATGAACCTTAATGGCGTGCATTGATACAATCTCTAGACAATTATTTTAGTAACACATTCCATGCAAACCATTATAACTGCAACCTATGAAGGATCTGAGGAGGCAATATACTAAGCAGGCAAAGACGAAGCACATTCATGCCCATAAACGCCTCTTCTCCTGCCTCACCCTTNNNAGAGCACTTTTAAGCACACATTTTAGCTATATGGGCTCGCATCAGAAAACCTACATCAAAAACAATACCTAAACTTACTTGAGATAAAAAAATTTAAAGAAAAACCTACAGAATTCGCTTTTCCAAGAACTGACTCGGGGTAAAACAGCAACATCTCTCGACGATCGTGTTCGGACTGCAATCGTATCAGCGAGTATGTTCGTTCGATCATCGTCTTCTGTATGATCTGGAACAGATGGTGGTGGAGGCAACAACGCAAGTACCATGGCACCCGCAAAGCAAATCACCGAGAACGACGTATACATAAGACGTGTTGAACTCGCTATCGAACTGAAACAAACACGGAATATGATTGCATCCATCACAAAAGTATCAAATCAAATGCAACCAAATGATCCTGCAAATAACCCCTTCCCACATCGCTGCAGTTCTAGAGGTCAGCACTCCCGATGACACTCTTTCAAAGACGACAAGGAAACATGCAGCTCACCTTCCCTTCCCTACAAACGCTTTCAAACAGCTACAGCACAGCATGAAGCAAGACGAGGACAAATGAGCCACTGCATCGATTTGTGTCATGACAGGTGTCCCCACCGGTCCTCACGTCCCTTCACCTTCATTACGCCACAGATAGCTGCATATACAATGTTATTAGCGCTAAAGTTCAATACATTTCACAAACGTGCGCAGCTTCAGCTTTGCTTATTTCTGGGCCTACGCTGTGCTGTGACAGCTTTTAAGCAAAAGTGTTCAGCTTCGTTTTCTAAATTACAGCAGCTGCGGATATTCTTTACATATCACTGACGAAAAAATTCGTAACGCCGTTATCGGCCGGATTTCGTCTTGATTCGGCAATCCTCTTGATTTAACTTCGAAACCGCGAGCCCCAAACGGGATTGAACTCTTACGCCTAGAGTCGATACAAATAGTGTCCCATACTCTCATAATATGGAGTCCTATACGACTAGTTGTGAGAAAAATAAGACAGCAATTTAAAAAAAAAAAAAGAAGAAAAAAGAAAATGAAGTGGAAGTTACCTGGAAAAGAAGAGTGCGAACAAGAAGAGTCCACCAAAAATCAGACATGACTGAAGCATAGCCCACAGAATGCCGCTGTTACGAGCCATTGTGTCAACACGCGACCATTCCGTCAAATAAACTCCTTGTCCAGTCCACAAAACTGAAACTTTTGCCAACATCTCCTAAACCGAAATGTATTATATCGTAACAACAAGCAAAACTGCAACTTCTATAAAAGTAACGCTTCATGGAGACAAACTATAACTACCTATGCCCACAAGCACCAGCATTTCTATTCAAGCGGATCGGGTTGCTGCTTAGTACTACCGATTGTTTCTAGCCGGTCTTAGCAGCCTCTTGACGATAATAAATATAAACGTCCGCTTCTCTTCTGTCTTTTTTCTCTTTCTCTCCCCCCCTCCCCCCCCCCCTTCTTCTATTGTATAAACATTGTAAAATAGCAATGGGTCATTCTTACAGCAAATTTACATTCACCAATGAGCAGACTCAAACGCACAACCAAGAGTAGCAACGTCATCGTACCAAAGAGACTTTTCGTGCTGTATTTATACTAACTGTAATACTACATTGCACAGCATACGAAGTACAGTGTGTGTCATGACCTTAACATTTCGAGCGCCACATATACAACACTGCACCAACCTTTCAAAAGTACGTCTAGCTATACCGTTTTCCAATTCTACTTGCACTCAAAAGGTTTTCCTGAACTCAAGATTTGTTGCACAATTGCAAATGTGTTCTTTCAATTTCATAACCGACCGCTATTTTCACTGTTTTCGATCTACATCTTTCTACGCTAGTTTTTGTTTTATCCCCGAAAAAGGCTCCCTTCCAAATGCAAATCGTCTGCGTGAGGGCATGCGACAGGGACCGTTACGACAGCGTTTTGAAAGGTGAGAAAGAAGGTCACAAAGACCATGAAGAAAATAATAATTTGCTTCGAAGATTGCTTCTAAGAACTGTTTTCATCGTTTCCACAGTGATGATATTCTCTTATTCAACGCCTCGGACACCTTTGTTTCATTGTGCATATCAATAGAATGAATTCTTTTGTCTTTTTCATGCATAGCAACAAAGAACCTAATGCAGGAAATCACAACACAGTTTAGTTCTGAACGAGAATATTTGCTAAAGTATCGGAACGAAATCCGCACCGTAAGTATTGTATACTTAGCACTCACTCACTATTCTGCATAACACACTCAGTTTTTGAAGAAAATGGCGTAAATACAGTTCTATGCTATTTCTATGAGCCTACAGGCACGCTAATGCACCAATATTTTCGATGCGATGAGGTCACTAAGTGATAGTAGAGTAACGACTTCAGCCATAAATCAGCGAATAGCTAGCTTTCAGCCTGACTCACTATATAGGCAATTGAAGTATCAAGCCGCAAAGTTCAATATTGCAAATATTCCTTTCAAAACATACTTGCGGCACCAAATCCGGCAAGAGCAGACAAAACGTATAGCAACGATGCATGAAGGTAAAGGAATCCAAGCATGAAAGCGCAATATGTTAGTGCACCAATTACCATCGCCCATTTGCAGCCGATTATATTTATCACCACTGGCGCAAGTAAGTTCGATATCGTGAAAACGAAATATATGATAGACAAGCTGAAAAATAAATCTCTATAAGAGGAAAACTTAAGCGGTCAGAGAAGTGAATGAGCACACGCATCATATGAGTGATGCCTCCACTTAAAAGGAGAGAGAAGCGCAACCTGAGGGAAATCAACTCACATGTTATCAGGAAAAAAGATTGACCTCAGAGCGTTTCACCAACAACCTCCTTCATTTTGTCTCGTTTATATTCGCTCGCTAATTCTATTTATAAGGCTGCATCTCATTACTGTTCAACCCTGTAAAACGGTTATATTCAATATTTCGACGTTCATGAGTCGCCTAGTTATCTCCTAATTTTGATTATATTTCCGACTGCATTCCTCTTTTATCTATGCTAACTTATAAACTGCCCTCTGTATGCTTCTCAACACTTCCACTGCATTTGCTAAAAACGATTAGCAGTATACGCTAGACAAAACAATCCATAATGCACCACCCTCTGGTATTGAAAAAAACGGTTAAAATCATAGCCAGTTGCTATCGTTCATAAGAAAATAACACTTAGGAAGTGAAATGATATGGTTATTTTAGAAGGAAAAATTCAGCAAAACAAAGTGCCACCTGCCACTGCAAGGTTTTTTCGAAGTGAAGAAAAACTATCACACAGTAAAACATCGAAATATACCTGTAGTATCCAGACTGTTCGGTGATCCCTGATGACGGATCTTCATGCGATACACTACTCAACACCGCAATCTGCAAATTTCTACGATGATGGCAACACTGAGATACTGAAGTGAAGCGAAGAGGTACAAACATGGGAAAATCGAATCGAACTGAACTCCACTTGAATCGGAAATTGAATATCGAATTGAACTTGAAATATGCAAACTCAGTCCAAAAATTGAATACATATGACCTAAGTAAATAATACCGCGCAAAAAAAATGATAGAAGAATGAACTTTTAAAGCAGCACAAACTTCCTCCGAGACAAAGATACAACCACTAAAATATCAACACCTTTATTTGTATACTGTTGTCATTCTGCAGTCACAACAAGACAAGCTCTAAAGCCAAGAACCTCATTCTTAATGAATGCTTCCGCCTCTTAAATGCTTTTTCGTCATGACAACAATTGCAAAGATATCTGTCGATTGCGGGCTCTATGCTGCTATGACCATCTGTTTCGCAAGAGGTCTTTAAATGGCCTCTTTGACAGGGCTAGCTGGGTCGTGATGATCTTTCCACACACTCAAGGATGGCAACGGCGAAGCATCAAATCTATATAAACGTAAGTGATGAGAGCTTTTTGAAATAGCTCAAAATTAACCTGATTCTGACCCATAAAGATTCTCCCAACGCCGATTACACTTCCAATGAATAAAACCTGCTCACTATAAAACATTACACAACATACTTCATAGTGCACACTATACCAAGAATAAGTCAGAATATCGATGAACGCGTGAGGGTTTATAGTTGTGAACGGATAGAGTCAAACGGGAATTATACTGACTCTGATGTATTGCTACATCAGAGTCAAACAAGTTCCTCGCAACTTCAATTCCTCGTTTTCGTAGACCACCCTTCCCCCTTTTCAATGAAATGTTCAGCCAGACATCTGGCACAACTTTTGATCAGTATAAGCCAGCACACTTCAATCGAAGCCGAGTGAATCCAAAACTGATTTATTATTGTGGCCAAGTTCAATGCAGTAACGTCCGAAATGCTCAGACGCATAATGGATATTTGTTTGATGTTGACGAGAATGAGAGAAAAAAATACTTACCTCAACAAAGCCTTGACTATTGAAAGCCGAAAAAATCAGCATAAAAGCTGCACCCAGTTGTAGAACGGCTCGTAGATCTCTGTTCATTGTAGCGATCCAAAGACGCATGGAACGGCAGATCATACAAAGTGAATTCCTTTTCGGCAAACTGAAACGCTTATTATCGTCACTTTCATACTGACAAAAAACTACAAAAGAATGCGTTGCCACCACTGATAAGCACTCCGAACATAAGTGGTCATGAAGCAAAATACAATGCATGAGTTGTTGCAAAAGACATGTATGCTGAAGGGAAACGAAATTCTGATAAATTTCAAAATTTCACAATCTCATAAGCAGTCATTAATAGCTCTTAGTTCTAAAAAATAAAGTATGAAGGGTAGCGATGTAGACGAGGTCCTTCCTCCACTTATGGACGGTAGTAATTTCTGAGGATCTCCACCTATCCAATAATTGCTGCCTCAAAATAATGTAGGTGGCAATACTGCCCTCCCCCCTCCCTTCCCCTTTCTCAGTTTCAGCGTTTCTTACGTAGATGCCATCTTCGTTTTTCACATTGTATGAGGAGGGTTTTGAGGGTGAGAATTTCGGATACACATAGCCTACCGGCTGAACAAAAAATTTAAAAAAACCGTTGTATTCTCGACAAAACTAAAAATTAACAGAAGCGGCTCCTGAAAATATTCAGCCTTAAAACGATGTCAAATGATGTATGTGCAGGTAATTTGGGACAAAAATTTCTTAGTGAACGTTGCAGTAGTTATGCAACTACAAACAATGAAGTTTTAACTACAAGTCTACAATGTGAATTTCTAACAAAAAAAAATTCAATTTTCTAATGCAGAGAAGTCAAAAATTCAGGAAAAAAAAATGAACAAATACCTTCGAAAGACGTTTCTTTCGAGGAGCCGATAACTGCCTATGTCATAAGACACCTTATAGGTAAACCTTCTCCTCATGTCAATTTACTTGACATAAAATGGAGGTCAAGTAGTTCATCGCATGTTTTTGCAAATTGCAATCATATCACACCTGTTTAAAACTTAATGCATCATTCAACGTCGCCTCCACATGACAGTTTAATGTGGAAGCATTCGAAGCATACGACTTATCCTAATATGCAAATCGCAAGTCACTCATCATACGTAATAAAATTCTACGAATTATATTACATGCGAAACTCTTCTTGCTCATTCTCCCTCCCACAAGTTGATTCATTTGACACCGCATATTCATTCACTATGAGAAACAACAATCGAGATGCTCATTCAAGCGCAAAAAAAGCCTCATAATGCAAACATCCGATATATACCTGTCGGACGGTCGTCAACTACGGGTTATAAGCATTTAGCTACTAAGACCCATCCCGTACACTGTTAGAAGACATCTTCCCTGAAGAAACTTAAGGATGTGAACGAAATCGCCTCGCAACTCAGTTGGATTGCTGCAGTACCAATTTCAAATTTTCAAATTTCTAACGTGGTCTTCTCAATGCAATATCCTTCGG
>JAARMF010002641.1:0-22245 GCA_022844705.1 Toxascaris leonina
TTTACTGAATAAGCAAAAAAATTTTTAATGCAATTGCAAAAATATGGAGCAAAAAAAAATAGCAATAATAACGATAAATAGGGATAATAGAAGAAATAACGAAAATAAAAAATTTCTTTGAGTAAATTTGTAAAATTAGGACTCGAAGGATGCAAGAAAGCCTTTTTTCATAGGACGATTTTTGTGGGCCAATGCAAAATTTAAAATTTAAGTAGAAAAGAAAAAAGAGAGGAGATCTTTGTTAATTAAAAGATATAAATGGAAATGGCTTTATTTAGGCTTACATGGCTTGTGCTGTCTGACTTGTTTCCCAGGCTTGAATAAAGCTTGGATAAGCGCACCTGTTCAATTCCAAAGCAACAAAGAACATTCATTATAAGACAAATATTTTGAATTGTCCATGATCCGATCAAAAATAAATCTGCTGTAGGCGGAGTCGATCCAATATTTTGCCTAAATTGGTGCAATAATTTGCTCAGTGAATGCTAAAAATGATAAATCCTAGAAAGATTAAGGACCAAAATTGCAACATTATGAGCTTTCTATTTATGAGTGGAAAATGCTTGAATGGTGAAGAGATATATGCGAAATAAGCTTGCTCATACAAAGGCAAGTGTAGCTTTATCAATTGCCGTATCGGTGCAGGTGACAACCATGCCCACACATGGCTGTTGTGATCAGATTTTGGAACGCCTAATGGTCAGCCTTCTGGCGATCTATTGGGAAACCATCCAGGAGTCGAACCAGGATTCGAACCCGGATATCTTTGTTGAACAGGCGAAGGCTCTAGCGTCGAGCTAACGAACTTTGTTTCAAATTCACTCAAGATTTATCTAGGAGATAAACGTAGAAAAATCCATGAAATTCATATATCCTTTACCGTCAACTCTTTATTAAATTCAGGTAGCGTTTCATAGATTTAACGACAAATTTGTGCGATTTTTTTTCGAAGAAATTAAGCGCTATATTAATAAATGGATACAAGCTGAATAACATTGTAAATTTCGAATGCATTCCATGCCTTTGGTGAAATTTATCAACGGTGCACTATCAACTGCCCTAATNNNTCGGACCGAAGAACCCAATAATTTCACTTAAATTTTTATAATAAATGAAAAAATATTTCAATAGAATAAATAAGTGATAAATAATATGCGTTCAGCAGTTCGATATTGTGGTGCTTCACTGGAAGTTAAAAAGGATTGCAAAAATGGAAGAAAATCTACGATTACTCGAAGCACAACATTGTCAAATAGCTGTTGGTATTCGAATCGGTTATAAGTAATGAGCGAACGCATCGCTGAGAATATCCGGGCAACGACTAAAGANTATTCTCAAAAAGCTGTTGGTATTCGAATCGGTAATAAGTGTGAGCGAACCTATCCCGAGAATATCCGGGCAACGACTAAAGATTTTTCAATTTAATAAATAATTTAATAGAACAAAAGCAAATTTTCTGCTACATTTCTAAGCTTAATCGGTTAGCTAATATATTTGAAATAAAAATATTAAATGAATATATAGCATAAATTTGTATCGATGAGATGAGGCATAAAGATATTAGACGAATAAGGGTGAGCGCAGAGATACGATTCCATTCGAATGAGGTAACAACCTCGCTCAACGTATGCTCATGATGACATTCGTTGTTGAGTATTGAAATGAATGTGCAACAAAGATAATCTATAAAGAAAAAAAAATGGCGCCGTCTCAATGTTCTACGATAAGGTCACGAAAAGCTTTTATATCAATTTAATCGTAAACGATTTTTCGATCCCCTGAAAATGATTCTTCAACGAATGGGGAATAAAAGTAAATTTGGTAAGTCTTTCAAGTAAATTTATTCCCATCTGGGAAATAAATAATTAAATAATTGTTCATTGGGAAATATGTAAATAATATTAAATAAATAAGTAAACAAGTAAATAAATAAATAAATAAATAAATAAGTAAATAAATAAACAAATAAATAAATAAACAAATAAATGAGCAAAGTAAAAAATAAATAAATGAAAATAATTCAATTATTTATCACTGAACTGCAACTGAGGCTTACTGTTATCGCCGCATCATAAAAAGTCATATCGGGACAGTATTAACCACTGCGAGGCTAGTCGATAGTGAAGCACATTTTAGAGTCTATAGAAGGAGAGATAAAAAGAAAATGGCGAAAACAATTGCGAAGGTTCGAGTAGACAAGTGAAAGAGCACCAGTACGGTGTGTCAGACAGTAAAACAACACCTCGAGAGAGCGCTTATATTTTAACGCCAGGTGGTAATACATTTTGTTAGATGTATTGCTTACAGTCAGATCTGTATCAACACTCTCTCATTAAGTCGATAGTCACTCAACGAGATTTTGATAGCTAATGATAAGACAATTCCCGATATCACTGATAGCTGATCAATGATAGCTAATGAGAAGATCATTCCCGAAATAATAGTTTTTACTTGAATTTGTCGATCCCTGGTGAATTTGTTTCTCCTTTGAAATGTCATTTATACTATTGAAAGAATATTTTTTAATTATAGTTATTTTATTGAGTGAAATTAATTAATAAAATTAGCCATATTTAGATAATAAATAAAAATAGAGAGCGCATCGGTAGGTAATTTTGGTTGCACAAGTTTCTTTTCCTTTTGCTTCCATGAGTTATATTAGCACATTCATCATCAATGCATCCTGATTTTACAATAAAGCCTTCTCCTCTCCTCCCTTCCCCCTCTCCCTCCCTCCTCCAAAAAAATAAATAAAAAACAAAAAAAAGCTCTACTAGAGTTCAGTAGAACATAATTTCATAACGTTTCATCTAATCAAACATAATGATCTGGAGCAATCTTGCGAAAAGGCTCCAACGTACGACTCCGAGTTTTTTTTTTTTGAAATGAGTTCAATCATTTAAAATATATTGAAATGTCGCAGATTTTCATTAATTTAGGAAAATATTCAAATAAACGTAATAGATAATCTAGTGATATGATAAGAGCAAAAGTTTTCCAAGCCTTCGAGAAACGTAACCGAATAGGATAGCAAAAATAATACACTCCTACAACCTAATATATTCGAAACAGTGAGTGTATCTCTATAAAAGATGTTGTCAATATAGGAGTCTACTATCATATGATAACAGATGGTTCAATGACAGGATACTAATGCAACATCAAGGCTATCGAAGCACAAAGCAATAATGATCCAACTCTCGACTCCACAGATGCATCCTTAGAGATATCTGAGATGTAGATGAAGTCGTCGAGGAAAATAAACTCTACAAAAACAACAACAACAATAGAAGAAGATCTTTGGGAATAGTTGATCATACATAGTGAAAAGCGTTAAATTTATAAGGAATTTTTAGCGATTATATATACATAAATATTTCAAAATTAAATTCTCAAATACAAAAAAAAATTCACTTAAAATTATAGAATATTATTTAGTAAAGTTAAAAGGAAAGAATGCATCGCCAAGTGTGGCGTAAATGTGGCGCGTGCGTCGTGGATTGGCTGCAAAACGGGAGTGCCGCGGGCAGCTTTTCCCATCGAAGTCATTTGTCAGAAGTGGGCAAAAAATCGTTGAAGACAATGTGAAACGAAGATAAATCTTCAGCACTTTTTATTGCTCGGGCTCAGCACACGCTTCGCGCCATACTTTGCTTGTTGCGAAACGACCTTCTTCAATACTCTCAATTCTCGAATCTTTTTTTTTTGTTTCTTTTCAAATATTTATAAACATTTATCCGATATTACCGATTCATCCTGAAGTATATCGCTCTTCTATTGTTATCTTCACAGAAAGCTCTTTTTCAAACGTCTAATCGAAACGATTCAATTATTTATTATAAAGTTGTAAATGCTCTCTGCATTTTATTTCAAATGAACGCTGAATATTTTGTTACGATTCGGCTAAATACAAGACAATTCTTCAAAAAAAAAAAGATATGATGGCGCTTATCATGAAAACATTACTTATCACCTAATGATTTTTGACTAATCACCAATATATAAATTAATTCTGCAATTACTTTTGCCACAAAAATTCTTGAACCGTTTCATAGCGAATCTCTAACCTATACGAATGTAATGCAAATTTCAAATGAGTCTCTAGAAATTCGAGTTATATTCACTAGCAAAGTGTAATATCTTCACAATGACAAGATAATCTTCGTTGTGATAACAAAATCTTCGCAGTGATAATAAAATCTTCGCAGTGACAGCAAAATCTTCACAGTGATTAGGAAAATCTGCGCGATGATAGCTGAATTTTCACACTGATAACGAACCTAACATCTAGCTAATAAACTTAGCATCTTTGCTTCGAATTAAAGGAAAACTCCTCCTCCCCCCCCCCTCTCCCTAATTGTTTTTTTTTTTGATCACTTAAAATTTACATCGACATCGCGAGACCTAATCGAATGAGCAACCGATTGATTGGATCATTGAACAAAAATCGACATAAAGAGAAGAGCCGTTATCCATATTCATGAGATGTACGATAAATTTCTCTCTCTCCCTTTTTTTTTTTTTAGATCTTCACAAACATTTATTTAATGCTATAAATATACAACTCGATTATAATGAATTAAATTTCTCAACGAATTCTTTTTCGACTAAATTTTCGTCGTTCTCTTTTTTTGGAGAAATTTCCACTGAATTTTAAATTTATTCGCAAATATTTCCATATATTTATTGAGAGTTATTTAATATTACTATACATATAAGTGGGTTTCTGCGAAGTTTTTTAATATTATTTCTTAGAGAAATTTAGAGGATTTTGAGCAAATTCTTTTTTTTTTCAAAAAAAAGTCGTTATATATTTCAACTGGAGTTTATTTATTCATCACCACTAATGACAATCAACACATACTAATTATAAGCGCTAATAAATAGGATTAGATTTATGTNTATACTAATTATAGGGGCGAATAAATAGGATTAGATTTATGTGTGAAGAATTATGCAAATTTATGATCAATTATGCAAATTTATGTATGAATTATGCAAATGATCAATTATATTTATGATCAATTTATGATCAAATTTATGATCAATACTTCTATTATATAATTTTGAGGTAAAAAAACCAACAGTTTCCATCGATGTGCTCAGAGAAAGGTTATTGAAATAATCTGATAATGCAAGCATTTCATAAAATTGAATTTCATGCGATTCGATAGGACGATTTAGAAGAGGCAACATATTTGAATCTCGCAATAGTTGCGCTCATTATATATATGGTCCAATATCAATGGTGCTAAATGGCTATTGCTATTGCATACATGTCGCTATAAATGCATAGATTCTCTCAGATTAGTGGAGATGACATTTGAACGTATTGAGTGATTAAGAAGACAGGTATCATCAAAATCTTGTCCAATTCAAATTGCTCAAAGGAGCTGATAATTGACCGGAAATATTCAACTAAAATATCACAAATCGATGATTGTTGATGAATTCAATAAAACTACTTGAATTTGAAATAATTTTCGGACCATTTGCAAATAGCTCGAGCTCTTTCCAATAGAGTTTGAGCTGATTTCAATGTCACTGGAGTTCGTTTCAATATAATTCAAGTTCATTCAAATGTAATTCGAGTTCATTCCAATATAATTCGAATTCTTTCCAATATAATCCGAATTCACTCTAGTATGATTTATGCTCATTCCAATATATCTCGAGTTCGTCTCGATGTAATTTCAGTCCAGTTCAATACAATTCCAGTCCATCTCATCGTAATTCGGGATCATTTCAATACAATTTTAGTTCTCTCCAATATAACTCAAGCACATTCCAATATAATTTGAGTTCATTTCAATGTGATTCCAATTCATTCCAATAGCCAATAGAATTCGAGTTCATTTCAATACAGTTCGAGGTAGTTTCGGTATAAATCGAGTTCATTCCACTATAGTTCGAGCTGTTTTCAATCTATTTCGAATTCATTTCAACATAATTCGAGTACATTTCAGTATCTCATATAGGGACTTATAGCTAACAAAAATACCGATTTTATATGAAGCAAATATTCGATAATTACAAATATCATGCCAACAAAATTCTAAAATTCGATTGGTTGACAACTAAATAATTGATGAAATATGTAAATATTTATCGAATATATGAATAGAGTTTTATATGTGTATGCAGATTTATTAGTGTTATGCAAATTGATATAAAAAGTTATTATAGCATTAAGCGGAAATATTTCTGATGAATAAGTAAATAAATTTCTTTGCGTTATTCGTTATTCATTCATTGCTTATCGCTGAAAAAAAAAAACAACAGAGATCAAACTCGTTATTGCATTCGACTCATATTCTCTACTGATCCGGAATGTCTATAAAACTTTGCTCTAGAGCAACACGGACAGATATCCCAGCATATCTTAGATAGATATTCTAACGCACTTCAGGCAGACACTCAGATGCGCCTCAGACAGACGCTCCGACACGCCACAGACAGATATCCTGACAAAGTTTGAGGCAGAAATTCAGATACGCCTCAGACGGACATTCCAACACATCACAGACAGACACTCAGACACGCTTCAAGTTGGCATTTAGATATAGTTGCGTGCACGAAATGTGGACATTGTTGAAGGTGAGATTTTTTTACAAATAGAAAGCGAAAAAAAAAGACAACAACGAAGGAACGAAAAGTCAACGATTGATACCTAACATCGAAAATCGAAACGATTAAAAGGAAGCACTCGAATTACAACGAACGGTTGTAACAAAAATCACCGGAAATATTTCAGCCGAAAATTACCCAAAATAGTTTTTATTACCCGGGAAAGTTTGCATTACTCGGGAACGCTTATAATTACCCAGGAATGTGCAATTTCAGAAATTCCCTTGAATTAAGCATCAAATGATATGTGAATATAGAGAAAGACAATCATAACTTTAGAAAAAATTCCACCCACACATATATAATAGATTTAATTTTAAAAAAAAGTTTCGAATTATCGAATATTTTAATATATATTTTAAATAAATAAACGATGGAAGAAAAAAAAAGAGAGAGATGTATTTCAAGAAGAAACAAAAATGGAAACACCAATATTATGACAATGAAGTAGCACATCGATGTGTTAAGAGCGTCGAATTATGTACGCCAGTTTGCGTCAGCTGTTATTGCTGTGCAACGATCGCCACCTAAAACTATTTCTTCACCCGATTTCCTATCAAAAAGCACTCTTGTTGCGTTAGACGATTTCCTTTAGATTTCTCATCAAATATTCGTTCGCTTTTCGATTCTTTTATCCTCTTCATTAACCTCATCCTTCAGGTATCCTCTTCCGCTAATCTTCTCCATTGAATCGTTGAATCTTGCTCATTTTTCCATACAACACAATAATGAGTTGTTTTTTTTTTTTCAGTAAAGGAAAAGACAGATGTCGTGGGGATTTGTCAACCCTCGATCGGATCGTATTAGAACAAATGTGGAAAGAACGACGACTTAACGGATGATGATACATATATTTGAGGATAGTTAAGCATTACAAAGGATTATATATCATGCTTTATCGCTTGGATTTGCTTTACTTCCGGTGCTAATATTTGTAAGAAAAAATTGTGTAAATTATAAACTTTTTTATTTTTTCGTTTCTTTTTTTCTCAACGAATTTGATGGAAAATTGATTGTAACGAAATGGTTTTTTTTTCGGCATCCATAAAAGGGAGACTTGTTGAGAACATTGATAAATGAGATCGACGTGTACGACATTAAAACCAGCAGACAGAGGCGGTTCTCGACACTATGTCACGTTCTATGCTCTTCACTAATGCCTCTTGTTTCTTCTATATTTCTTCTCTCGTCTATTCATTCGAAATTTTCTCTAAGAATTTTTAGAGTATTTCATATGTTTCTTCATAAATGTTTCCTCTCTTCAAAATATTAAATATAAAAATAAATAAATAATATTATCAAAAATAAATTTAAATTTCCATCGATGTTTTATTAAATCATTCTCGATGAAAATACTTGGAAAGAATTTATGAAATGGAAATTATTGAGAATGGAGGCAATAAATTCATAAAAAAAGGAGATTTTTCCCCGCGGGAAACTCAAAAATTGTCATAAACTATACGGCGGAAAAGATCGAACGTCAGGCATAATAAATTAAAACATTTAAGATAATAATAAAAAAAATAATATCAAATTCAAAAAATTATTACAAATATTTCAAGAGTTCGCAATTAATAAATTCCTCATCAGATCTCATCATGTTGAAAAAAAAAGAAACAAACAAAAAATCAACATTAAAACCACAATATATATATATATATATATATATATAGAAGTTTTCTCTGTTTTTCTTCATTCCTCGATATCTTTCCATTTTCTTTCGCATTTTTTTTCTTCCCTTTTCTATGTCTCTCAACTTGTCGATTTTCATCTTAACGGAAAATTGATTACAATTTCTTCGATGTATTCAATGCATAAAATTTCAAAAAGTACACACTTCTCTTGACAGTATTACAACGATTCAACACAACACGGAAACTAATTGCAAGAGAAGAATGTGAAATGTGGGTGTGAAATATTTGCTAAATATTTTTTAAGTCACATATAATGATTCGTAATTTTTGTATGAAATTATTGAATAACTTTCTTTTCTTTATTTTTTAATTATTTGCCTATTTTATGAAAAGAAAAAAAANAGCACAGGACGCAATTATTCGTTTATAGTGCACATCCGGTGACTATCATTCTCGGATGCCATGCATATAAATAATAATTTAAAAAGCATCAAAAGAAAAATAAGCTATTGAAAAAATGATTCATAAAAAAGATTTTATTGTTAAGCGGAAATGCGACTGCGAAATTTTTGAAAAGCATCAAATATTTACGATAGAAAATAAACTGATTAAATTCTCTTTAATACGATCAACGCTTCTTGAAAATAATGGCTCGATTTTAAAGAGAGTACGAAGAGAATAAAAAAGGAAGAAGAAGAGAATGCAACTCTACTCAGAGACAATCAACTCCCTAATGAGAAAAAAAAATCGATAAAGGACATTTGCGCCCTTTTCTTTAATATCTAAATTCAGCGTTTTGAATATGGGAAAATATTTTAACGGGGCGATATTTGAGTGAATGAACCAACCGGTTACATAAATATTCGAGCAGTAATTAAGCGAAACATCATACCAAAAGAGTTCTGTTAATTTCTCTCTATTCTAAACAATTTATAAACATATTAAAATGATCCGACCGCTCACATAAATTGCCTGTAAAAACCTACCTTCCAGATCGACCGTTGGTGAAATATGACATAATTGGTTAAAGAATTACTTACAAATATTCTAATTAAGTATTTATAATTCCTTTAAAAGTTTATGGATCATCCTAAAACCTGATGGAGGAGCCGCATGTCATCGTATGGAAGATTATGTGCCATTTCAGTGAATCAAGTAGATGATACCTATGGATAGGCATATATGAAATTTGTTTTTGCAACTTCTAGATATCGAGTTGTGCCTTCACCTTTCATCTCGATTAACTTGCAGGTGCTTTGACGCCTCTGGAAAAAATTCTTTCTTCACTCGAGGTTTGGGCGACTATAAAATTTCTATGCATATCGAAATTTTAGTCATTTTCAAAAAATTTTTAACAATTCTAGTAGCTTCATAGAACGAATAGCGAATTAGCTAGGCACGACCATCATATGAAAACCTTAGAGACCAAGCTTCATCACCATAGTGCTCATGATTCGTGCATTCGGACAGACAAACAAACCAACAGACAAGTCAGCAGACATTTCAAAATGTACAGACACATCGGTTCACGTCATACATGCTCATGAGAATTGAATGAGAACATAAGAGCATTTTTTAAAAGCTTCATCTCTCTTCGCTTCTTCTCGCCTTTTATCTATAACTTCTGGCGTATGATTATCATGTGAACGCAAACGTTGCGTAAATAAGTACGCCGAATTCGAGATTGCTTTCGATGATAATGTTTCCTTCAAAATAATAGTATTCATCAAGAGCAAACAATATTCGAGCATTTACATGAGAACTATGGAAACGATTACGCAAGTGACATATTAGCTTTCAAGAGTTCAAATGGTCGTGGGTTCCCCCACTCCCCCCCTCCCCCCCTCCTCTCCACCCTCCCTCTTGGACTGATGATTTGCCGTGCTCCTCATAAAGCTTTCTCGTAAATTTTGAATTTATTTCGAAATTTCGCCGTCCAGACTTACAACTCAAAAAAAGATAAAAATAAAAAATAAATCAGCCTTGGAATGGTGTTTGCTACTCATATATTTTCATATGGACTAACATCTTTAGAGATCGATGTTCTCGATAGATCGTAACAACGTTGAGTTTCAAGATTTATCGTTTTCAAATGAAATTTTTTTTTTTTTTTGCATAAATAAAACCAATGAAAAAAAAAAGAAATCACTTAACATTTAAGTCTCTTTCAATGCTCAAAGAATCGACGAGAAAATTTTTGCAAAAATTAATTTATTGCAAACTATGCGTTATTTTAGGTATAATTTTGGATCATATATCGCCTAAGACGATGTGTTCTTATGAAATGTTCCCTTCTAAGGTATCGGTTCTCATTGCTTCATATTTTCTCAAAGTTACTAATACTATTCGCCACAGTTGTTGTTGCTTCTCGAAGCAAACGAAATGACTATACATATTTGTTTAGAAGCTAAGAAATTTATATCTATATTTATATATTTACATATTTATATTTATATATTTATATTTATATTTATTTGCTTATTCTTTTGAGTGAAAAGCTATTTTTCCTATCATTTATTCTTCAACTATGAAAAAATAAAAATTATTTCCGATGAACTTAATTTTTTTTGAAAGGTAGTGTGTAATTTTTTTCCTCTTTTTAAAGAAGATCTCTTTGTATCAATGCTTGTTTGCGAACGATGTTTACAACGAAACAATGAGAGTTTAAAGTATTTTAAGCACTTATCGACAATTTTTGAAATTTTTCTGAAAGAAAGCAAAGTAAATTATTGATTGGTAAAATGTTGAATTAAAGATCGTTGCTCTATGAGAACATGAGCTGTCATTCATGGTGCACTCTCGAACACTCAACCAGATCACGAATACCATTCATGGTGCACTCTCGAACACTCTACCAGATGGGAGTACCACTCATGGTGCACTCTCGAATACTCTACCAGACCACGAATACCATTCATAATACACTTTCAAATATTCTGCATAGCTATAAGTATCACGCAAAATGCATTAAACAATAGATTTCAGTACGTGCTCATCAATCAGACGGCTCAACGCAGTCATTGTTATCAAAAATTTACATCGAATCAAATCAAGCTACACCTTTATATTCAAATATTACTCGTTAAAAACATTAAAAAACTATTAAGCAGTAAGCGAAATAAAATCTTTTAGTCTTCCGCTTATGTGCGATTTAAATATATATCTTCTTTAATAAATATAAATTCCCAATTTACATATATTTCTATTTATGAGTTAAAGTTGAGCTTAACTCATTTAGCTGATCCAAGCCGAAAGCATTATGCATGCCGAAAATTTTTATCTTTTTACTCTCTTCGTATACGTTGATCTATCACATTAACAGTGAAAAATTTTCTATGCTCTAGATAAAAACTGAGTCGGAAAAAAATTGAAAGTTTTATGATATCTATAAAGAAGCGATCCACGAACACAATCATCAAACTACAATCGAATGGTGACCAATTTGTCTTTCTCAATAGCGCCATTGCCTTACACCTAATTCTGCAACAATCACAAATATAACACTTCTTAGTGTTGAACTCTCATTTCGCTTATCGCTTTTATTGTAAAAATATGTCAGCGAAAAAATATTTAATTAAAAGCTCAAATTTATTTATTTATTAAAATATTTATTTTAATTTGATTTATTAATTTACTTAAATTTAACTTAATTATTGAAATAATTAATTAAATTAAAACAATTACCTAAACGAAATTTCCATGAAAGCATTTTACAATCATAAAAAAAGAGCTCTACATTAGTCATAAATTATTCACTAATTATACGCCATTTTTCATATACTATTTATCCAGATATTTCGATAGACTTTGAGATCTATTTCTACATATATTGATTCAGCATAAAGTCACAATCCTTTACAAAATTAATTTCACTTCAAATTATTCATAAATTCTTGTAGATTTTATTAAACAAACGTGGAGATTCAACGGAAATGAGACTATATGAAATTTCAGTATTTGATAATAATTCATCATAAAATCATTTCTACAATTCTCAAGTTGAAGCCAATTAAAATTTCTTCAAATATTCGGGCAATTTTTTCTCTAGGATATCCTCGAAAACAATTAGGAATTTTCCTCACTAGCTGAATATTTATTATATCGAATATTCCATTGATGTCGCGATTCAATAGATGACTTTTCTATACGAACATGTTTTGAGATTTCTCACTGGAAAGAATTCAATATATATTTTGAGCAGTGAAGGTTATGCAAAGATTTATTTGAAGTGTTGAGATTCATGTAGTTTAATCTCTCGCTTTACTTAAATTATGCAAGTAGTTCGGATGCGAAAATTTCCCCATTTCCAGCAACGACGATCATGAGAGATGGTAGGTGAGATAGGGGAAAGAGTCGACGAACGAAGGGTGAAGGATTAGGGAAGGGGTGTAAGGACGTGAGGGGGGAGGGGGGGGGGAGTGGGAGAGGGAAGGGAAGGGGGGGAAGGATGTTATACCGTTAACGTATATATCACCCCCTCTCTCTCTCTTTGCCCTTTGCTGAGGCATCTCAGACTTCTCGTCTAGACGATAATAAGGTGATAAACGATCAGCAAATTTCTTCATTATTGCAAGCAATAAATAAGCTAAACATTTCAATGTGTCGTTTGTCGTCGATTGCAGCGCAAAATTATTTTTTCTCAGTAGTCTTTATTCAGAAAAAAAAAATCGATAATATTCGCCATATTCTTCTCGTTTATCGTCGAAATATCTCAAATGAAGCGAAAAAAAAAAGATTTTTGCAATAAGTCATAAATAAATATTCTATAGAGAGAGTGTTTGACGAAAAAAAAAGCTCGAAGCCATATGATCAACATAAATGATGATCAAAAATGATCGACGTAGATCAAAGAGAAGTGGCGCTAATGTAACACTTAAATGGCAAAAAAATTCTAAAAGTGCAAAAAAATAAAAATAAAAATAAAAATAAACTACATTACAAAATTAAATATTAAATTAATTAACAACGATCTACTCGAATGATGCAAAGATCTTTATTTGTCTAAACGTTTCGTCTTTCTTCATAAAATCTTATCTACTTTCTCAAAATTACTTTTTTTTTTTCTCTTCACTCTCAGCATTTTCGCTAATCATTTCAATTTGCTCAAAATTTCTTCAACGTCTGCTTTACAAATTTGCGCAATTTTTCTCTCTACTTTTTTTCTCTCACCTCTATATTCAATAAATTTCGCCGAAATGCGAAAAAAAAAAGAGACACTCTTTGATAGCATCTCTATGTGTTGCTGTTTTGTACAAAGACAGACACAGAGGGGAAAGGAAAAAAAAAAGAAACGAAGAGAATGCAAACTCTTCTTCATCACATCAATTGAAAACCCGATAGACATCGTGGCGCTTATATGGAAATTCCTTTCAATTATTTCATTCACTAACCCCCTTCGCTTTACATTGGCTGAAGAATATAAATTTCGCATCAATATTCTTTGGCATTTAATTCAACGATAAACGAATCCAATCACATTCATACAACAAATAAGTGATGCTGAGAAGCTCTACTCCTTCAAAATTTAGCACGACCATAAATAGATAAATAAATAAATAAACAAATAAACAAGTAAATAAATGAGTAAATAAATAAATAAATAAATAAATAAATAAATAAATAAGCGAATAAGCAGTAGTTTAATAATGCAAAAAAAAACAAAATAATAAACAATTATTTGATAACTGATGCAAAGATATTTTTGCTAATAGATTGTTAAATTATTTCATTCCAAATTCGTCATTTTTCATAATCGAAGCAGATTTAAAATTGGGCTTTCAAAAATTCTACTGAATAGGACCAATATCATATAATTTATATTTATATTTATATTTATATTTATATTTATATTTATATTTATATTTATATTTATATTTATATTTATATTTATATTTATATTTATATTTATATTTATATTTATATTTATATTTATATTTATATTTATATTTATATTTATATTTATATTTATATTTATATTTATATTTATATTTATATTTATATTTATATTTATATTTATATTTATATTTATATTTATATTTATATTTATATTTATATTTATATTTATATTTATATTTATATTTATATTTATATTTATATTTATATTTATATTTATATTTATATTTATATTTATATTTATATTTATATTTATATTTATATTTATATTTATATTTATATTTATATTTATATTTATATTTATATTTATATTTATATTTATATTTATATTTATATTTATATTTATATTTATATTTATATTTATATTTATATTTATATTTATATTTATATTTATATTTATATTTATATTTATATTTATATTTATATTTATATTTATATTTATATTTATATTTATATTTATATTTATATTTATATTTATATTTATATTTATATTTATATTTATATTTATATTTATATTTATATTTATATTTATATTTATATTTATATTTATATTTATATTTATATTTATATTTATATTTATATTTATATTTATATTTATATTTATATATAAAGATTAAAAAACAAAATGAAAACACTCGTAACTCATTCAGATGTTTTTCAAATGAATTCCAATAAAGCTCCAACAGACATCAGACAGTATTATTGCCAAGGTGAATAACTACGATTCATCTTCAACTGCATCGATTCACCTGTACATAAATAATAGCCAATATTAACTTAAAATATAGTATAGTAAAAGTAAAGAAGATCGGAGAAATATTCAACTAGAGATTATATTATCGTTATTATTAATTCCTTTTTTTAAAAATATTTTTCTCTTTTTCTCCAAATGTAAAAGAACTCATGCACTGAAAACAATTATTGCAACACCGAATATGCGATAATTATTCGTAGTGTTATTAACGCAATAAAAATTGCTCAATTAACTATTTGTGAATAATATTTATGTATAATTAGTGATAAATAACAATTAGTTGTAATTAGTTAATAATAATAATTACTTCTGAATTATAAGTTACAGCTCGTTTCAAATAAATAACAACTGATGTTGATCCTATCACTAAATGGACAATATCCAGAAAATAATTACTATCCAGAAATGAATTATTATCCAGAAATCGAAAAAAAATTTTCTGAGCGAGTAAAAAAGTCGCATTAAAATTATTTTGACGAAAAATATAAATCCCTCTGAAAGATAAACGATTTTTGATGGAAATTTGACTAATATGAAACATTTACACTCTCTTAACGCCACCATTAAAAACACATTAATAAGGATTAAATGAGTTGATCACATTGTGTTTATTTGAGAAAACTCGTTTAATAATGCAATCGGAAAAAAAAAGAAACTGAAGAGAAAGGGCCTTTTTCTATGAAATTTCGAAACGATTTTCATATAAATTCAGATATAATAGTGGAAAATTTAACAATTTAGCCTATAGCATTATTCAATACTTCTTCCTTTTCCTTCCTTGTGCTCACTCCATCCTTCCTTTCTTTCTTCCTTCTTTCCCCTACCTCCTTCCTCCCTCTTCCTCACTCCAGCTTCCTTTTCTCCCTCCCACTCCTCCTCTCCTTCGAGCAACCATTATTTATTTCCTCCTATCATTTTACGTGTTTTCATAAATTGAACAAAATATTAACAAGAAAATGAGCATCAATTTAATACTGATAAAGATAACAGACTGCGCATTTATTTCAAATAAAATGCATCACATTCGAAATATCTCTACTTATCCATATTTGTATAGACGGGGAAATATTGGAAGCATCTGTACGTTTTATTGTTTAACTATTTTATAATCGAGCAAGTAAAAGATATATAAGAATGCTTATACGTCTTAAACTTTTCCCTATGAATATGCGTCAGTGATTCTCTACGCTGAATTATGTAACATCTTATGTGTATAAATATAAATATATATACATATATATTTATTTATTTATATTTATATGGATTCATTTGTTTGTTTTATTTATTTACTTGTTTGTTTACGTATTTATTTATTTATGTATTTTAAGTAGTTACATATTTATAATCGTGAGTGAATAGGATATCTGAGACGAACAGCACATATAAAATTCATATAGATTCATTCATTCATAACAAATCACCACATATCTAAATAATTAAATAAATGAAACACAAGTGTATGGAATAACAAGAACGTGCATTTAGATCAAGTGATAACGATCATAAAGATTTCTGAGTTAATGATGGAAATAGCAAACTTCACTTGAGATCACTGATAGACAACTGATAAACTAACAAGAGGACGAATGGATATTCTTCGATGAACGCTTTTATTACCACTATTCTCGCAATGTGAAATTTACTATTGCGCCAAAATTTGCATATCAAAATCTATAGTCATCATTGATCGAACACAATAATTTCTTGTTCGCCTGCGACCATCAAATGGATTTTAATGGCTCAGGGATTAAGCATCAACGAAAATAGCCCATTACGAGCGAGGAGGATAGTATTGAATCCATCTCTTCGAGGATTTGCTAGAACATAACAATAATTTATGAGTGTATTTATAATAAATAAATTAATATTCAATATTTATATTTATATTCAACTTATATAAATATATTTATAAAATATATTTATATAAGAAATAAGCCAATAACACAATATTCTATAAGAATGCCGACTATCTGCATGAGTGATTTTATATGCATACGTAGAAATTTGCTTAATTACCTGCGAGCAATATTAGTAGTGCTGCTTAAAAATGGGAAGTTTACTGAGAAAAATCTACGCGGAAAATTTCGGAAAAATCTTCTGGAAAATTTTGGGTTTTCATGCTTCTATTTGTTGTTATGTTGTTGCATAAAATTTACGACTATTTATCATTTCCGATCTATAAGTCGCTCGTCAATTATAGCCTACTCGTAATATGCTACTTAATAATTATAACAACTTAAACGGTAGTTATTTCGAAAAGAAAACCGACCAACACGAATCACATAGCACGTTTTAACGATATTATAACGATAAAATGATGCTTATCGATATCTATTAGGGTGAAACTCTAACAAAAGAGATGAATGGAAGACAATCGTTACAATTAAATTCTTTCAAGAAACTTCAATAGTTATTAATTCATAAAATTCGCATAGCATTTCGAATATTTACAAAAATAACGTTAAGAATTTTTGATGACTATTAAATCGAAACACTCATAGTGTAAGGTGTAAAGTGTCAACTTTAAAAATATTTAATGAGCGATTGCATTCCTCATCAACGAGAGCGAATTTTATCGAGGAAAAAAATAACGAAGAAAACGACAAATTTGAACTTTGTTTCGCCTATTTTTATCGACCTGTAACAGCCATCCACCACAAATAGAAAACATGTGATCAGCAAAAAAAAAAGAGAGCTGTCATCTGTTCGATTTGAGACGATGCGACTCTTGCGTCAACATCTAACTCTCGCTTCTTCTATTTTTCGGAATTCTGTTCACATGAGATAATGCGGCAATTGAATCTATATATACATATATATNTAAAATTTTATAAATAAAACAAGCGAAGAAAAAACAACACGCTCAACTCACCGTATAAAATTATTCACTTGTCGAGACTAAGCTGATAATCAGTAATGGTCAGTGCTGGTCATTAATGGTCAGAGATGGTCAAGCGAAAGTCACATCGTTGTTGAATAAGTTCTGAGAAAAGCATAGAAAATGCAAAGAACGATGTATTGACTATGTATTTCTACAAGAAAATAAAGAACAAAGTGGAAACGTCAAGAGTATTTTTATTTTGAAAGGAATACATTCTTTCTTCTATGGAATTTGCCGACGAGATTGATTAGCTGCAAGAAAATCCTCATAAATAAACAATGAAAAAATTATTCTATACGCTTAATTTAGCAATCATAAAAAACCTCCTAAAAAGCTCATCTTCACATCTATGTCTTAATATTTCAAATGTCTACGTATAAGCCTGCTAAAATTTGTGCACCATACATCTCCTACTCATCTATACCTATATAGTCGATAGCTCAATGGTAGAGGTTTCGTTTGTTAAGCGAAAAGATCCGGTTTCGACTCTCGGCTGATTTCCCAACGGATCACCAGAAAGCTGACCACTAGGTGTTCCAAAATCTGCTCACAACAACCATGTGTTCGTATAGCTGTCAGCTTTATCGATAGATGGAATCAGCTTTTTTATCTTTGTATCTCTCAATAATAATCGAAACGAAGAAAACGTTGAGTATGAATTGATCATATTTGATCGCTACTGCTGAAATTTGAAATGACCATTGAGAGAAATTTCGCAGCGTCATTTATTAACTTTAAAGAGGAATTTTACAAATATTTTATCATCGTTCGATTCGTATTTTATTTCATTCTAGGCGAGTTGTATCGAGGAATTTTTCAACTATTGCATAAAATTCCTAGAGCCGACAACACCATAGGCATAGTATTGCTCCTTTTTTTTCAGTATAAATTAGCTAGTCACGATGGAATTTGATTTGATTGATGAATACGATTCTAAAAGCGGCGCATATTGTGCCAGCCCTCGTGGCGCTCTTTCCCAAATTTTTCTAACGGACTATAGAGGGAAATATGTTGCCCACATATATCAATAATATAAGCTCTAGAAAATGCTCGGATATGGGTATAGAAGTTTTCAAGGCGACGATGAAATGCAAATTATCAACGTGGAATTTTGTCATCGTTGCTTCAATCGGATGTGATTTCAAACGAGTAGAGGGGGGTAGTGGAGAAGGGGTTGGGGAGATCCTATCGGATGATACAACAGCCATCGGCGAGTGGATTTTTTCCGGAAGAGGGTGGTGGGAGTAGGGGAGGGAGAGGAGAGGATTTTGCAAGATGGGCATTAAATCTCTTGTAGGAAGTGGGAATAACTATGGAAATAACGTTGAGGACGATAGCAAATATTATTTATTGCTAGCGATCGCAGCAATGAGCCATCATTACCGTAATCGTTTGGGAACGAATGAGGCGAACGTGTTAAACACATTCGCACAACTTCGCTTCTTAAAGATCGTGAGAACGACATTTGATCATTACCTCCTCTCTCTCTCTCTCTCTCTCTCTCCACTCGTTGATTGGATATATATTTGAACTATGAGGGATGCCAAAAATATGATGCTCCTAGTTAAAAGGTCGATATCCATATCTATAGATCCTCCATCTATTTGACGCCCAAGCCCTAAATCATCAGACAATTTTATCAATCACATATCAATTAATCATCAGCGTTACTCCAATACTGATAATGGTACATTTTCTAGCATCAATTACATGCTATATATTAATTACCTACTCATATATAAAGTAGTTCTTAGATTAAAAGAGTGAGAGAGTTAGAAGTCGATGAACAGCTTGTTGTAGTGGCAGCAATAGACAACTCGGCGACGACATTTCGCACAATTCCTATACGATTGTGGCATAAAGATTGTATATACCAAAAAATATGCACCGATATTTTAAACGATCAAACCTTTCGTATGAATCTTTTGCAAAAGCTTCGCTCATCCTATAATACACTTCATCGCTTATGACGTTCAAATTCACAGGTTGAAAATGCAATCCAAGTTTTGGTATGGGTCTAGAGTTCGAGTTTCTGTAACTTTTTCTGTAGGCCAACTCGGAATTTAGCGTAAAGGTCAAAAAGGTCAATCCAATAATTGGATTAAAATTCTAGAGTTCACCGATCTAGATGCAAAGATTCTCGAGCTCAATGGAGCATGCTGAACATGGTGTACATAATTGTCCAGAAAGATCCTGAGTGATCGGCTATGGAGGAGGCAGTGTTTGTCCAGAAACATCATGGGTTGAAAGGCTTTGAAGCAGAAGATGATTGAATATTAGAAGCATTAGCGCAAATATGGCACATAGTAAAACACGTATAACAATGAAGCTTGCATAGAGAAGCTTGTAAAGTAAGGCTTGCTAAGAGAAGGCTGCAAATGAAGTTTGCAGAGAGGAATTTGCAAAAAGAGGCTTGCGAGTGAAGCATGCAAAGTGAAGTTTGCAGCTGAGGTTTGCAGAAAGAAATTTACAAGATGAGGCTTGCAAAGTGATGCTTGCACATAAGGCTTGCATGAGGCTTGCAAAGAGGAGCTTGAAAAGTCCTGCCTGCAAGTAAAGCGTCCGAAGTGAAGCTTGCAGATGAAGTATGCAAAATAAGCTAATCAGGCTTTCTGCAAGCATGTAATTTCACAGCTACACTTTACTTATTTATCAAACATTTTGTATCTGAAGCACTCGAGCATGCCCTAGATTAACCCAGGGGTTCTATAATCCCAATATACGGTAGAAACCTCTTAATTTTATCAAAGCACGCATAGTGAATTGAGCTTCACCATTGCGCGAAGCATAAACTGATCGGCAAATCTTCTCTAATTAAATACACTTAAAGGTGTTAATGCGACATGCATCCAATACGATGCTAAAATTGCAAACGTACAATTGGGTATCAATGCAAAAGAATTGCCTCAGGCAAAACGTCCTGTTATTTCTTAAGTTCTTCTGGAAAATAGCATATCCAAATTTGTTTTCGTGAATATTTTTTGTATCATTTTCGTATTTCAAACTTATATTTTTATCTATTAAAAAAAAAGAATTTCAGAAAGTCGCCAATTTTCCCAACTAGATTACCGAAGTGCCCAATTTCCACTAAAATAGCGAACAGGGCGCAGTATAAGAGCTCTTATGCGACTTAAATATATGGTTACGGTCCGCTTCATCGAATCGATACTGGTATTAATTGAATGAAGATAATACCTATTAGCTAGTTCCTAAAAATGACCAATGGACATTACAGAAGGTCACTGAAGTAGCCAGTAGTCATTTACTCGTTAACTCTGTAATCAACTAAAGTTAGTGCTTTCTCATCTTTTCTAATTTTACAACTGAAACGAAATATTTTTTTAAACAATAAAAATTATTTAAATAATGTAAAAAATGCATAATTTATTTATTATTTAATAAATAAATATTTGCATTTAATTTATAATCGATGAGTAATAAATAAATAAATACTCTCAATGGGATGCTAATTTTCTCACATGATCAATCGAGGGCCAACAAAACATAATGCGTTTTTTTTTTAGATTCCTCCTCTCTCTGTATGTTTTTTTTCTCGCCATTGTATAGGCTATTCATGCTTTCCGCTTTCATCAGCATTCAATGTTTCTCTATTCACATCATTTAGTCAACAATGAACCCTATTCATTAATCCTTTTCATTATAAAAAAATAAAAGAATAAAAAATAATTTAAAAAACGAGAAAAAAAAACAAATCTCTACAAATCTTCAGAAATATCCCATTCAGTCGTCAATGGATCATTGAGTAGGAGATATTCAATGTGATTGGAGCAGATGTTTATTTTCAGAAATATTTCTTCACGTCTCAATTCACTAAGAATGACGATTGCAATGTAGACATTTTGGCAATCGAATTCATTTTTTATAGCTCTTCGCTTTATTTAGCTTAATCTAACTATTCGTTCATTAGCTTATTGATTAGCTAAATTGGTTTCCTATTAAAGAAAACAAATTTTTTCAACAAAAATTTGGGAAAAAATTTATAACAAATTTTTCACAAAATGAGATTTCAAAAAAAGGGGTCGGCATCATATTCTTTATTGGGCGAAATCATTGAGTAAACAATAGGATTTATGCGTATTTTATAAATAAATAATATTCAAATTATGATTATTCACTGATCAAATAAATGGGGATATAAAATTGATGATTTATTTATTCGCAATCGATCACGCCGAGATGTCCGATGATACTTTCATCAACAACAAATCTTAAAGAGACGTCATAGCGCATAAATATGAATGAATAAATATATAAATAAATATATGGGTAAATAAATATAAATATGAATAAATATATGAGATATTAATATATAGAAGTATAAATAAGGTGAACAGATAGATAGAGACGTATAAATCAGGTATAAGTGTATAGGAGCGATCCGATTTCAAAAATTAGACAAATCACTGTCGTTCTTTCTTCTCTCCAACCTTCCACCG
>JAARMF010002642.1:5882-25793 GCA_022844705.1 Toxascaris leonina
TGGTTGTATAAGTCCTTTTATAAAGATTTTTTGTTTTTGTGATGGCTTTTCGTGTGACTTCAAATAAGCATAACGAAAAGAACTCACTTCGAACTTATGCAACATATGACATCATGGGGGGTTGTATTTAAGAATATATGATAGGTGGTTCCTTCATTACAACAAACTTTTATCTTCGCATTAAGTCGAAAATTTATTTTCAGAGTCAACGAACAGACGGGTTCTCTACCTGAGCATCTTCTCAATGTTGTGCCTTCTGGGTCTTACCACATGGCAAGTTCTATATTTACGTAGATATTTCAAGGCAAAGAAACTCATCGATTGAATTTTTGCCGTCGTCCTTTCGTCGTTTCCAAAGTCTATCCTAATAATTTACCGTCTGAACATTTTTTTTACTGTTTTCGAAAATTTGGTGGTAGAAAAAATGTTGATTTAAACCATTGAGTTGAGGGGCACATCGGCAGGGGTGGCGAATTCCATCTAAGTTGCATTTTTGGACTGAGATACTCCTTCGACATCATCGTCCGACCTTTCTTTTTTTTTCCTTTTTATTCGCACCAGTACCAGCTTTTATCACTTTCAGTGCCATGTGATATGGTGCTTGGATGGTCTGTATGAAGCATGCCTATCTCTATGACGCTTCCTTACATAAATGGGGAGAAAACGCACATATTTATGCAATTGCACTGAGGAAATTCTCATAATTATCTGTTCATCGTGGACGAAAACATTTACACAGATCGGAAGAGCTTTTTTAAAGGCGGAAGTGATGGGTGCTTGATCTCGTTACGGTTTTGTAATGCCTCTGCAGAGCATGGGTCGTACCCTTTCATTTTTCTTTCTCTTTCTGTTGGCATGACGTTTAATTAATGTGCTGAGCTTTCGTCTGCACCTCCCCTCCCCTCTCATCCCTCTTCCGTTTCAATCCTCCTCTATCTTCATTCTTTTTGAAGGTGTGCATGTTAGACAGCCTATTATCTTTGTTGTGTGCTTCGATTTTGGTGATGAAAGTTCTTTGTACTTAACTGATGTTCATCGTGACTGAATGATGCACATGTGCAACAGTTTATTTCATTGTTGTTTTCCCAATTTCATAGAGTATTAAATTCCGGTTTAGTGAGAGGTAGGCTTGAGGTTATTCCCTGTCGCGAATGCAAAGACGTTAGTGGTGTAATGCAGAGAACAGTTGCTTATCTCTGAGCCAAAAATCCGTTCGGAAAGCAGAATGTGCAGTGAGTTGATGTATAAATAGTGGGACTGATCGGAACACAGGTGTAATATCGTTTTATAAAAGATTCACAGAATATGTTGAAGTGAAGGAGAATATGAATATAATATCAAATCGAAAGTAATTTTGGTGTATGAAAGAGGAGCGTAATGTCCTGCTCACATGAAGTGGCAACGCGATTGTTATGTCGACGAAATGAATCAAAATGCTAGTCGTACACATTTTCGAACACGAAAAGTGGCGCATGAATGTTGTGATGAATTTTGCTCGAATATACGCTATTTGGCTGTGCAAGGGAAAATGACCTATGTGGTCCTGAAGGTGGGCAACATATTGTTTTATGTCTTCATAACATCGTGCACTTGAGACATTACATATATGAAGCAACGTGTAAATGCTTTCCAAGTTTTCGGCTTAAGTTGCTTCATGCGAGCAACTTTAAAGCGCAATGGGGCATATATATAGGTAAAATGTCGAACGTTTATAGTGAAACAGTAGCCCTAGCAGCTCGAGTTCCAGCCACACAATAGCGCTAATTCTTTTCTGAGTGTCCAGAGAAGGTTGATGTGTTTTATCGATTGCGCAATGTGTGATCATTGCTAAGGCGATAGAAATGATTAAGTCTATAGAGAAGTTCCTCTGTGTATGACGTGTCGTTCATTGCGGATGATGTCAGTGGTTGTTCTGTTGGTTACTGTTACTGTAGTGTTGCCGTGTTGTTGAAATGGAGACACTCTCTCGTGATGTGATGATTTGTTTGTTGTTCACTGGAAGAAATATGAAATCGATATGGCGGAAATGCCGTTTAGTTGTTTCTCTTCGAGTCAACATCTTTGGCTAGTCGATGTGATCTGTTTTTAAACTTTAAGTGTAACATTAAGTCATCAGAATGTTTGAGTAGTTAGTTTCTAGTCGAAGTACTGATCATCCCAATCGTGTATTTTTCGTTGGAAGTGTTTTTTATAGAGTTCATGTAGTGGTCGGGAAGGGCGAGGGGGCGGCGACTAATCCGCTCATTTAATGTCGTTTAAGCTTCGCTGCGGAATTTGATTTTATAGGCAATATCTTATTTAACTGTATTCTCGTAAAGAGCTAGAAATATGTAAAGCAGATGCTCGGGGAAGAGGACGGGCGCGCATTAAATGCGCGTATGTTCGGTAATGGTTTTATTGCAGATAAAAGCCTCACCTCTCGTGTTCTGTAGTATTGCTGAGGTTTTTGGTTTGCTAGCAGTTGTTTATTCAGGAATAAATCATTTGTTTTGATTCCGGTTGGTGTTTCGCTTTGCATTTAAGATCGTATGGCATGCCTTCATTTATTTGTCCTATCAGATGTTTTGGTTAGTAGAAAGTGTTCAATTTATAGTGGTCAAGATGTCGGGAAGTATTGACCGAAAAGGAGATAGGATGTAGAGGAAATTAAAGGAAATGGAGTCAAATGCTTGGGGATGCTTTTGCGTGATGTTTTAGGAAGTGATCTATGGAGGATATGTTGATGTTTTTTTGGCTTTTTGCTGTATGTGTGATGTATTGACGTAGAAGTAGGAGTAGCATCAAATGTATTTCGTATTTATGAGCCACATCTTTGGAAGGGTGTAAGCGATATAAGTCCCTGTGTTTATAAGTTGATGAATACGTCCATTTGCAGCATTACCGCGTTGCAGTTATACCGCAATATGAGAAGTTAACATAAAGAAATATAGAAGACGAGTATGGCATGCTCATTATCACTAACAATGTTTAAATTGGAAAATGCCGAATCAGGAAACCATCTTGAATGCCTCATTTGTGGTCGAGTATATTATGTTCTTTATTTCGCTTTCTTCTCTTATAAACGACGTCCTTTTAACAGAGATCAAGTAGAACGAATTTTTAGATATTTCCTTCATGAAGAGTAAGCAGGGATTGAAGACAGTCTTTTTGCAGGATATACTTTGAGGGAGTGATGATAGGGAGGAGCTAGACAGGGAGTCTTACCCTATAGCTTCCTCGCTCTGTGTTGCATTGATGATAGGTCATTCGGAGCTGAAAACACAAATTCTGCTCATTCGTAAACACTCATACAAGTTACTATCGGAGACTGGTGAACGACCATGTAGATATTGCAATAGATCGGAGAGAATTAGAACAGAAAGAGAATCATTGAAAGAACATGGGAAGATGTAACGAAAGTGAGGATATAAATGAGAGTCAGGCTAGACAAGTGCTCATTAAGGTAGATTGATATATATTGGGCAGGTGACCGTGAGCAGAGCAGATAACTATGCGAAAAGTTTAGTGAATTATTGTGCAGGAATAATCGCCCAGTTTTTTTTGTTGTTGAGTGCTGTAGAAGACGGTTCTGGTATTCTAACCGTTTTCTTGTGAATATGAAAGTTTACAAGCTGATCTTTCTTTGCTCTCTGCTATCGGGAATGACATCTATGCTGCACTGCACATTCCCCAAAGAGTAATCGTACTTTAACTGTGCTTTCTTGGATCTGTCTCTTACTGTGTACAATATGTACTATGCCATNCCATAAGAATATCGTCGTTACTGGTGAATACGAACTTAGCGAAGCAAACGGTTACACGAGTAGCGTACATGTAAGTCTTTAACTCTTTATAAATGTATAGTAAATTGTCGAGTTAATATTAAAATACTAAGATAAGTTACTGTGACACTTTTCCATGTGATGGAAGTGCTGGAGAAATCGATTCGCTGGAAACCATAGAGGAATTGGATAGCATATGAGGGAAACGAATTTGTTTTGGTCGTCATGAGAGACGACTACAAATAAGACTTTTTGAATTTTTAAAAAAGTATTAGAGATTAATTGTCATGAGGCATTCACCGTTCCTAACTGTCGTTCACCGTCTCATCGTTTTGCATTTCCACAGCGTTGCGGCATGGGCATTTAGCGATTGGCCCACTGTGTACAATATGTACTATNNNCCGTTTCTTATCGACACGGTTCATGAGACGGCGGAAATTTGCGCCAGTTGTGATCAAGTAAGCAGCTAATGCTATCGAACTTGATAGACTGTTGGGAGCACTTAATGGAAAGCCATCGGAATTGACACATATGTGTGAAAGAGGGTTGTAGTTGTGCGTAAACGGAATCCTCGGTTACATATCCAAAGAGCGGGTGATGGACCATATGAACGCTGCTGAAATATGGAAAACAACGATTCAACGATGGATATTCTTCAACGTAAATGTGATGGTGAATCGGTGGCGAAAGAAAGGAACATTAAATTCTTGTGCACTGAGCCGTTTATTTTTTATTTGTGTTCTATTCCGAATTTTTGGGGCAAAGCCATTTTCAGATTTCGCAGTCAATGCATTTCTGCGAGACGTATCAACAAGCACTTTGCAATCAATACCGTCAAAACAAACATCCAGCGGGTGGTATTTTAATTCGCATTTGATCTACGAAAGTGCGACAGTTTGAAACCTCCGTAGATTTTATGTCTTTCTATTTTGGTTCCGTTCCTTTATTGAATGTTTATTTGCACTACAAGGATCGTATTCAGGCGAAGATGTTTGCCGCACATTGTTTGGTGCCGTAGGAAGAGCGAGCACGAGTGAAGGGTCATGTGTTTGTCCCCTTCAGGGTGAACCGTTCATTCTTTACTCGGTCGAGAACCGATCCCTCGCCTGTATTGTTTGCTTCAATAATGCTGCACTCGATCCGAGGTTATTCCATTGAATTTTGAAATTTTCAATTGCAGTGCTGGAATAGTTTCTCATTCTTTCATGATTGCGAGAATGTGTCTCCATATTTTCACTTAGCATATCACCGTAAAGGCTTGAGCAGTGTATTTGGTATTGATTAGCCGCGCAACAGAGGTTGTAGTTGTGCACACAGCCTTAGAAAGTTGACTAATACATTCCCTTTTTTGTACCATCAGGAACCTTTTTTCAAACGTTGTGTTTTAGTTGCCGGGGAGGCGTAATGGCAAAGAGGAACCAAGCCATGTTTTCACAGAAAGGCGCGTAGCTTTTGTCCTCGTAGTTAACTGATATTCTGTTTATTTCAGGCACCATTTGATACATATCGACGTGGCACATAAACTCGGTTTTGAAAAGCTCGAAAAAGCGGCTGCTAGTCTACGTACCTCCCAGGTGAATCTCACTCTGTCTTGATTGGTGCATTGTTATCAGAANTTTTGTCTCGTATTTGCATATATGGTTCAGTTCGTTGATATGCAAGGTTTCAGGTCAGTATGCCCAACATCGTGAGGTGATGCTGCAAATGAGACGAGGTGTTGAGGCCAAAAATTACGAAGACATTGCAAAGGCTGAGCGCTTGAAACCGCTTGAGATGGAGCTCAGAAGGTGAATAATTCTTTTTCTTTTTATCAATGAATCATTGTTTCATTCAAAGGGAGCGTAGAACTGGATCACCGAAATCGGTTGGCGGAGTGGGAGGGAGGAGAGGAGTCTAAGAGGATGTCATTTTCATGTGTTGATTATACTATGAGAACATATTTTCTTTTCCTCCTGCACAGGTAGTCGAGTAAACGATAANAACGTAGCCAAATAGGGGGGAGGGGGAGGGAGGAGGAGGGCTGGAGGCATTCCAAAACTTAATATCACTTATGGAACTTTTTAGCTGTTACTTATGAGGGAGCATCTTCAAAATTTGTCACAGGTTCCCATTTTATTATTATTTCTTATGAAAGGATGTCTCTGTCTGGATGCAGTTTCTTGGATTTCCGGCTTTTCTAACCTCACTTGTAGCATGGCTGCGATACCATTCACTGTAAAAGTTTTTGTTGTGCTGCAAAAGGTTCTGGCGATTCAGTTACTGTGCTTCATTTTCATAGGCTGTAGCTATGTTTCATTATTTTTGAAGCCTTCGTTCATAACTTTACACAGTGTGTATTTTCATTCATTTGCAATAAATTCACTGTATTCTTCATGCGTGATTTAATTTATGAACTTCGAGATAGAAGTTAATAACATACAGAGCAATTGCACCAATAGTTGGGTAGGTTAGAGGTTGGAAGTGAAAATCGCGTCACGCCGTATTATACAATAACTTTAACCCCCTCTATCCTTCCCTTCCTCTATCCGCCGCACCCTTGCAGTCAGTTCTCCTCTTGTTTTTCCCTCTTATCATCGCGTTTTAGGTCAAGGGATTTTGGGAGCTTCTGTTGGATTATATCATCTGTCGTATCTTTTGTTACTCGTTTCTGACTGCTATTATCAGTAGTATTGCTTGCAGGATGGTGTGCGTGAGCAGTTTCAAATTCGAAAAGGTCTTTCATCTGAAACTTCCCCACAGTTACAAGTGCAGGGTGAGTGTTTTATTTTNACAGGTAGTCGAGTAAACGATAAAGAATGAATCATTTTGCAGAGAATGCCTCATCGTGTTTATGAGTATTTTGACGTTCCTACGGGAAAACTAATTTTAGGCATTTTGTGATCTCGTTTTCCACTGCTCCCCTCTCGTCCCTTCACCTCCATTTCGCTGTCCACAAATTAGCCGATCACATCCTCATTGTTCAGTCGAATAACATCTTTGAAAAGTTTTCTCTGGTCTATCTGAAACTCATAAGCATTATAGAGTGCGACTTTCTTATGAGTAAGCTTCAACAGATAGCCCAGATATTTCCTTCTCTTAAAATGTCTTTGAGAGTCTAAAACTCCTGCAGATCTCTTCCTTAACAATTACGCGATAAGTTTTTATGCTCATGGGGCAGTATTCTGTGCTTCCTAAAACAAGCTGTTGTTGTAGATTGGAGGATTTGTCGGAATCAATTGTCCGAGATTTCGCCTACATGCGACAAAGGGAAGAGGAAATGAGGAATACTAACGGTAATTTATTTATTTCACTGACTTATTTGTTTGTTTGCACTTCTGACTATACATTTCGGTTTACCAGTGCAGGCCTAATTATCAGAAGCCTTATGAGGTCTGCGGGTTCTGAAAAGGGCGACTCAAGAGGCTGAGTTGAGCAGTGGTTGGTTGTATAAGTCCTTTTATAAAGATTTTTTGTTTTTGTGATGGCTTTTCGTGTGACTTCAAATAAGCATAACGAAAAGAACTCACTTCGAACTTATGCAACATATGACATCATGGGGGGTTGTATTTAAGAATATATGATAGGTGGTTCCTTCATTACAACAAACTTTTATCTTCGCATTAAGTCGAAAATTTATTTTCAGAGTCAACGAACAGACGGGTTCTCTACCTGAGCATCTTCTCAATGTTGTGCCTTCTGGGTCTTACCACATGGCAAGTTCTATATTTACGTAGATATTTCAAGGCAAAGAAACTCATCGATTGAATTTTTGCCGTCGTCCTTTCGTCGTTTCCAAAGTCTATCCTAATAATTTACCGTCTGAACATTTTTTTTACTGTTTTCGAAAATTTGGTGGTAGAAAAAATGTTGATTTAAACCATTGAGTTGAGGGGCACATCGGCAGGGGTGGCGAATTCCATCTAAGTTGCATTTTTGGACTGAGATACTCCTTCGACATCATCGTCCGACCTTTCTTTTTTTTTCCTTTTTATTCGCACCAGTACCAGCTTTTATCACTTTCAGTGCCATGTGATATGGTGCTTGGATGGTCTGTATGAAGCATGCCTATCTCTATGACGCTTCCTTACATAAATGGGGAGAAAACGCACATATTTATGCAATTGCACTGAGGAAATTCTCATAATTATCTGTTCATCGTGGACGAAAACATTTACACAGATCGGAAGAGCTTTTTTAAAGGCGGAAGTGATGGGTGCTTGATCTCGTTACGGTTTTGTAATGCCTCTGCAGAGCATGGGTCGTACCCTTTCATTTTTCTTTCTCTTTCTGTTGGCATGACGTTTAATTAATGTGCTGAGCTTTCGTCTGCACCTCCCCTCCCCTCTCATCCCTCTTCCGTTTCAATCCTCCTCTATCTTCATTCTTTTTGAAGGTGTGCATGTTAGACAGCCTATTATCTTTGTTGTGTGCTTCGATTTTGGTGATGAAAGTTCTTTGTACTTAACTGATGTTCATCGTGACTGAATGATGCACATGTGCAACAGTTTATTTCATTGTTGTTTTCCCAATTTCATAGAGTATTAAATTCCGGTTTAGTGAGAGGTAGGCTTGAGGTTATTCCCTGTCGCGAATGCAAAGACGTTAGTGGTGTAATGCAGAGAACAGTTGCTTATCTCTGAGCCAAAAATCCGTTCGGAAAGCAGAATGTGCAGTGAGTTGATGTATAAATAGTGGGACTGATCGGAACACAGGTGTAATATCGTTTTATAAAAGATTCACAGAATATGTTGAAGTGAAGGAGAATATGAATATAATATCAAATCGAAAGTAATTTTGGTGTATGAAAGAGGAGCGTAATGTCCTGCTCACATGAAGTGGCAACGCGATTGTTATGTCGACGAAATGAATCAAAATGCTAGTCGTACACATTTTCGAACACGAAAAGTGGCGCATGAATGTTGTGATGAATTTTGCTCGAATATACGCTATTTGGCTGTGCAAGGGAAAATGACCTATGTGGTCCTGAAGGTGGGCAACATATTGTTTTATGTCTTCATAACATCGTGCACTTGAGACATTACATATATGAAGCAACGTGTAAATGCTTTCCAAGTTTTCGGCTTAAGTTGCTTCATGCGAGCAACTTTAAAGCGCAATGGGGCATATATATAGGTAAAATGTCGAACGTTTATAGTGAAACAGTAGCCCTAGCAGCTCGAGTTCCAGCCACACAATAGCGCTAATTCTTTTCTGAGTGTCCAGAGAAGGTTGATGTGTTTTATCGATTGCGCAATGTGTGATCATTGCTAAGGCGATAGAAATGATTAAGTCTATAGAGAAGTTCCTCTGTGTATGACGTGTCGTTCATTGCGGATGATGTCAGTGGTTGTTCTGTTGGTTACTGTTACTGTAGTGTTGCCGTGTTGTTGAAATGGAGACACTCTCTCGTGATGTGATGATTTGTTTGTTGTTCACTGGAAGAAATATGAAATCGATATGGCGGAAATGCCGTTTAGTTGTTTCTCTTCGAGTCAACATCTTTGGCTAGTCGATGTGATCTGTTTTTAAACTTTAAGTGTAACATTAAGTCATCAGAATGTTTGAGTAGTTAGTTTCTAGTCGAAGTACTGATCATCCCAATCGTGTATTTTTCGTTGGAAGTGTTTTTTATAGAGTTCATGTAGTGGTCGGGAAGGGCGAGGGGGCGGCGACTAATCCGCTCATTTAATGTCGTTTAAGCTTCGCTGCGGAATTTGATTTTATAGGCAATATCTTATTTAACTGTATTCTCGTAAAGAGCTAGAAATATGTAAAGCAGATGCTCGGGGAAGAGGACGGGCGCGCATTAAATGCGCGTATGTTCGGTAATGGTTTTATTGCAGATAAAAGCCTCACCTCTCGTGTTCTGTAGTATTGCTGAGGTTTTTGGTTTGCTAGCAGTTGTTTATTCAGGAATAAATCATTTGTTTTGATTCCGGTTGGTGTTTCGCTTTGCATTTAAGATCGTATGGCATGCCTTCATTTATTTGTCCTATCAGATGTTTTGGTTAGTAGAAAGTGTTCAATTTATAGTGGTCAAGATGTCGGGAAGTATTGACCGAAAAGGAGATAGGATGTAGAGGAAATTAAAGGAAATGGAGTCAAATGCTTGGGGATGCTTTTGCGTGATGTTTTAGGAAGTGATCTATGGAGGATATGTTGATGTTTTTTTGGCTTTTTGCTGTATGTGTGATGTATTGACGTAGAAGTAGGAGTAGCATCAAATGTATTTCGTATTTATGAGCCACATCTTTGGAAGGGTGTAAGCGATATAAGTCCCTGTGTTTATAAGTTGATGAATACGTCCATTTGCAGCATTACCGCGTTGCAGTTATACCGCAATATGAGAAGTTAACATAAAGAAATATAGAAGACGAGTATGGCATGCTCATTATCACTAACAATGTTTAAATTGGAAAATGCCGAATCAGGAAACCATCTTGAATGCCTCATTTGTGGTCGAGTATATTATGTTCTTTATTTCGCTTTCTTCTCTTATAAACGACGTCCTTTTAACAGAGATCAAGTAGAACGAATTTTTAGATATTTCCTTCATGAAGAGTAAGCAGGGATTGAAGACAGTCTTTTTGCAGGATATACTTTGAGGGAGTGATGATAGGGAGGAGCTAGACAGGGAGTCTTACCCTATAGCTTCCTCGCTCTGTGTTGCATTGATGATAGGTCATTCGGAGCTGAAAACACAAATTCTGCTCATTCGTAAACACTCATACAAGTTACTATCGGAGACTGGTGAACGACCATGTAGATATTGCAATAGATCGGAGAGAATTAGAACAGAAAGAGAATCATTGAAAGAACATGGGAAGATGTAACGAAAGTGAGGATATAAATGAGAGTCAGGCTAGACAAGTGCTCATTAAGGTAGATTGATATATATTGGGCAGGTGACCGTGAGCAGAGCAGATAACTATGCGAAAAGTTTAGTGAATTATTGTGCAGGAATAATCGCCCAGTTTTTTTTGTTGTTGAGTGCTGTAGAAGACGGTTCTGGTATTCTAACCGTTTTCTTGTGAATATGAAAGTTTACAAGCTGATCTTTCTTTGCTCTCTGCTATCGGGAATGACATCTATGCTGCACTGCACATTCCCCAAAGAGTAATCGTACTTTAACTGTGCTTTCTTGGATCTGTCTCTTACTGTGTACAATATGTACTATGCCATACCAAATAAAAAACACTGTAGCATCGTAAATTTGAGTGTTACGTGGAGAACTCAGTGATTGTAGTGTCGGAGTTGGCATTGTCCCAATGCAAAAGCTATTTTCTCTCCCGTTACTTCGGTTCTGTACTATTTTTCCAAAACGTTTTCGTTGCAGGAAATCACTCAACCAATTCGTTTGCCATGTCAACATAGCTATTGTCGTGATTATGTCCAGGGACTATCTAGGTGTCCCGTATGTGGAAGTGTTGTCGAGGATGATCTTGTGCCTCATCCATTACTCCCGTTTCTTATCGACACGGTTCATGAGACGGCGGAAATTTGCGCCAGTTGTGATCAAGTAAGCAGCTAATGCTATCGAACTTGATAGACTGTTGGGAGCACTTAATGGAAAGCCATCGGAATTGACACATATGTGTGAAAGAGGGTTGTAATTGTGCGTAAACGGAATCCTCGGTTACATATCCAAAGAGCGGGTGATGGACCATATGAACGCTGCTGAAATATGGAAAACAACGATTCAACGATGGATATTCTTCAACGTAAATGTGATGGTGAATCGGTGGCGAAAGAAAGGAACATTAAATTCTTGTGCACTGAGCCGTTTATTTTTTATTTGTGTTCTATTCCGAATTTTTGGGGCAAAGCCATTTTCAGATTTCGCAGTCAATGCATTTCTGCGAGACGTATCAACAAGCACTTTGCAATCAATACCGTCAAAACAAACATCCAGCGGGTGGTATTTTAATTCGCATTTGATCTACGAAAGTGCGACAGTTTGAAACCTCCGTAGATTTTATGTCTTTCTATTTTGGTTCCGTTCCTTTATTGAATGTTTATTTGCACTACAAGGATCGTATTCAGGCGAAGATGTTTGCCGCACATTGTTTGGTGCCGTAGGAAGAGCGAGCACGAGTGAAGGGTCATGTGTTTGTCCCCTTCAGGGTGAACCGTTCATTCTTTACTCGGTCGAGAACCGATCCCTCGCCTGTATTGTTTGCTTCAATAATGCTGCACTCGATCCGAGGTTATTCCATTGAATTTTGAAATTTTCAATTGCAGTGCTGGAATAGTTTCTCATTCTTTCATGATTGCGAGAATGTGTCTCCATATTTTCACTTAGCATATCACCGTAAAGGCTTGAGCAGTGTATTTGGTATTGATTAGCCGCGCAACAGAGGTTGTAGTTGTGCACACAGCCTTAGAAAGTTGACTAATACATTCCCTTTTTTGTACCATCAGGAACCTTTTTTCAAACGTTGTGTTTTAGTTGCCGGGGAGGCGTAATGGCAAAGAGGAACCAAGCCATGTTTTCACAGAAAGGCGCGTAGCTTTTGTCCTCGTAGTTAACTGATATTCTGTTTATTTCAGGCACCATTTGATACATATCGACGTGGCACATAAACTCGGTTTTGAAAAGCTCGAAAAAGCGGCTGCTAGTCTACGTACCTCCCAGGTGAATCTCACTCTGTCTTGATTGGTGCATTGTTATCAGAAACGTAGCCAAATAGGGGGGAGGGGGAGGGAGGAGGAGGGCTGGAGGCATTCCAAAACTTAATATCACTTATGGAACTTTTTAGCTGTTACTTATGAGGGAGCATCTTCAAAATTTGTCACAGGTTCCCATTTTATTATTATTTCTTATGAAAGGATGTCTCTGTCTGGATGCAGTTTCTTGGATTTCCGGCTTTTCTAACCTCACTTGTAGCATGGCTGCGATACCATTCACTGTAAAAGTTTTTGTTGTGCTGCAAAAGGTTCTGGCGATTCAGTTACTGTGCTTCATTTTCATAGGCTGTAGCTATGTTTCATTATTTTTGAAGCCTTCGTTCATAACTTTACACAGTGTGTATTTTCATTCATTTGCAATAAATTCACTGTATTCTTCATGCGTGATTTAATTTATGAACTTCGAGATAGAAGTTAATAACATACAGAGCAATTGCACCAATAGTTGGGTAGGTTAGAGGTTGGAAGTGAAAATCGCGTCACGCCGTATTATACAATAACTTTAACCCCCTCTATCCTTCCCTTCCTCTATCCGCCGCACCCTTGCAGTCAGTTCTCCTCTTGTTTTTCCCTCTTATCATCGCGTTTTAGGTCAAGGGATTTTGGGAGCTTCTGTTGGATTATATCATCTGTCGTATCTTTTGTTACTCGTTTCTGACTGCTATTATCAGTAGTATTGCTTGCAGGATGGTGTGCGTGAGCAGTTTCAAATTCGAAAAGGTCTTTCATCTGAAACTTCCCCACAGTTACAAGTGCAGGGTGAGTGTTTTATTTTCAGTGAGTTTGGACGAACCGATTTTTTTAGTCATTTGATGAAACGAACGGATCAATCCTGTATGGCTGATTTGGGGGGATAATTGGCTTAATTTGTTTTCATAAGTTGCCGGTGCAATTGCTTGAATATAAGTGGAAAGGAGGGCAAAGGCTGTTGACCCTCTGTGAGGTGATTCTTCCTTGATTGGAGGGAGGATCTGAGTCTGGTTTTCGCGAGTTTCCAAGAGGAATCTTCTATTCATGAAATGTTTTGTGCAGATTGGGCTAGAAGCCTTCATTTATCAAGTTTCGATATTTTGTGCAGTGGTCAGCAGATTGAGATAGGTTGGCTGAGTTGACTTTATTTGTTGGAATGGACGGTCTATTAATGTTGACTTCCACTTACCAACTGAGACACATTAAGGTGGCGTCGTGAAGCAACAAGCAAAGTAGGATGCTTCAGAGGCATAGCTCGTTAAAGGGGTGTTCTTTTCTTGAAACGCTCGAACTCAGTGGCTTTCTCTTTTTTGCTGAGTCACGAAAGAGAGCGTCGTATATTCAGTAGCGTTATTTTTTTCGGCGGACTAGACGTGTTAGGATATTCTTGCTCGCGGACGGTCGATTCCTTTGTATTTATGACGTTAGAGTTGGGCGATCTGACCAAAGTTTTACAGATGAAGCGATAATTTCTATGCTTCTTTCACATTTCTGGTCAACTAATCTAGATACCAAAACGCATTTTGGTTTTCATAGTGTGAGGCAAACCTGTCAATAAATGATACAGGCATAATTGACGGTTCATGATGGGTTGATGAAGGAGCTAGGCCATGAGACGACACTTTTGAGAAACACTTCCATGAGCAAATTACTCAGCTCACCACATTGCAAGTTTACTTAATATCATGCTTTGTAAGTTTATTGATGAGAGTAATGAAGGGGTGCTAAAAGAAGTTGACGCTATTGCAGTGTTGTATTGCAAAGCTTTTCGCAAAATTGCATTGCGGTTTGCAATAAGCGATATTACAATGGTGTTCGGCAAGAGTGAGAAACGTGAGCGGAACGAATGGATTTGTTTTAGGTCCTTGGGCAATTACGCGATGTAGGAAGTATTTAAATTCGCAAATCTCATGGGCATTTGCGCCACGAGACCTGAATATATTGCCTACGTATGGTGTAGTAATGTGTAAGAAGCTAGAAATATGTGTAGCGTTAGAGTGGGTGAAGGCAACAAGCCTGATAAGACAAACTGCTTTGGAACTGCCAACAAGTCGAACCCCGATCATTTACACTGCAATCAGAAAGCTGTGAGAAAAGGCTGCGGCAGCTTTTGGCTCATTATCTAATCATAAAGAATAGTGATTATTGGTACCTCATATGGCCTGTAATTCGGCGATTGGCGCACGGCGTCATAAATGGGCAGATCCATTCTCTTCTTCCTCACCTTCGCGCAGTTCCTGGCGTTCAGTAGCGACTGTCAGCTTCCGATTTCAGAGATAGAGGCGCATGTTTTACTCATTCGCTGGTTGCATATAAAGTGCTGCTTGCTTTCCGGTTCCTTAAAATAGAGTGAACACCCTTAAATGCATGACCCCTTTGTTCTATTACTTAGTGAGGGACACTGATAAGAATGGTTGAATTACATAAATAATGTGAGTTAAATTCTGATGTGCAGTTTGGATTCGTCATTCTTTCTGCAATACAAGATAGCACCTCTCAACTAGTTGTTCATATCTTGAGGAGACACGAAGAAATACTCATTGAATATAGTCGGGCCTTGAATATATGAAATTTTTTGAATGCTACACGCATCGCTCGGCTGTTGGAGGTTTACAGGCGATCGCTGTTGGTAGTCTATCATAATTTATCATATGAATGTTGCTTTACGATAATATATTTTGCAGCTATTGATTCCACTTCATTTGCTCAGTGCGTCGACATTTTTTCTCATCTACGTCCGATTACGGCTTTCTGCAATCTTCTTCGGATTCAGTGAAACGAATGAAAGTTTTTGACGCATCTTTATAGTAAAGAAAAGTGTTAAAGCAGGGAGGGAGATCATCTATGATAGAGTGATTTCAGTCGAATGCGTTCGTTCGACGCTTATAAACGGACTTGCTCCTTTGACCCGTATAAGGAGTTTTACTGCTACTGTTTGAACATATTGGAAGACTGTGCGTACATACTGTTCATATTCTTTAACGGTGCGCGAATGAAGTAGTAGAATGTTCGCAGTGAGTAAGGGAGAGCTCACACTGTCATGTGCTACTCCTTTTTCCAATTTGGTGAGCGTAAAGCGTCTTTAATTTCGACATTACGACGTTGTGTTCCTAGATTCCTGATGTTTTTTCAGATTTTTACCACTTTTCTGGACGTTGCCTGTCGTTTTGTTCGGGTACTTGCCACATGCAATTATCGATGTTTACCAGTATTGAGTTGTAAGATGTTACTCGTGCGTTTACGTATCACATATCAACATCCTCCATAGGTTCGAAATATTTGATGCTTCGAATGTTTTCATTCAGAATTTAATGTCAATTGAATGCGATAAACCACTGTACACCGCTGAACTGATGGTCGACAGCCGTGAAGGGTGTGGTCGAGCTCTCGAGCCGTTCATTGGTCTATCGACGATCATGGAGGCGAAACGAACGACAGGAGTTGTTGTACAGTTTCAACGAGGAATCGTCATTCTTATGCTAGAACATCTGGGTTTGTTTTTCTCTTCTCACATAATTGGCAAATATCCCTTCAGTATTGTGTATAAACCCCTGAACGGACATATCAGTGGATGAGCATGTTTAAATCGGACTTTTATTTCTTCTGCACTCCCTGCTTATACGGCTAACTGTACATCCATGATGATAAAGTACGGGGCCAACAGTTTCGGAATTTGTTAGTGGCACAAACAAGCGCCTATAATTATTGTTTATGATATAGGTGAAGAATTTTCCTTATACCTTTACTCGATGTGAGAGATGAAGAAAGAGAGGAGCTTAACATCGTTGCATGTGTACAGATAAAAGGGTCTGGAGGCGTAGCGGAGTGACTGCGACTCATCCATCGCCAACTTATGCTTGGGCGATTCACTGTTCAAACTTAGGCCGAACCAATAGGAATTGAAGAACCAGACCCGAAGCTGCAACTGCGCAGCGAGGATTTGTACTTTGCTGGTCACTTTTTTCGGTCACTCGCTGAACGGATGTGCCACGTTCGTCCTTGAAGATCCGGATACATGAATGGTTCGTGTTGGGGCACCGTGAAGTGGCCAAACTCGGTAAACGGATGGAGGAAATGCAGAAGGACGCCACACTCAGACGGTGCATTATCGATAAAAAAATCGCTGAGAAGCTTATTCGCAGGTGTTTTTTCGCTTCTAAATAGTGCTGCATTATTTGGTTACGTGACGCTTGAAATAGTGCACCTGTGAAGTTGGAGATGTAGTTCACTTTTCTAGTTCACATTTCTGTGGCTAATGCTGTAGTTGCACCTTATACTAGAAAAATTTAATGATAGAAAAATGTAGGCAGTTCACATTTCCGGAGGAAAGGTATAAGATAAGGGTGAATCGAAAATCTGTATTGTGAATTTCGAACATCGCCATACAGCTGCTGACAACCGAATAAGTTTTTGACTTATACTATGATGTGATTTTGTCGCATGTGACTTTCTGTCGGTTGAACCGAAGTTCGAAGTTATGCTTTGATAACCTGGGGCCGTCAAGATGTGTGGGTCTGGATAAGAGGGTCAGACAGCAGTCAGCGCTGCTCAATGATTTATAACCTCAGTGGCAACAAATATGGTGAGAACAGTTGGATGGTGTGCGAAGGCAGCAGACTCTCTCCAATGAGAAGGTAAATAGCTGCAAAATGTTCTGAAAGCCAAGCGCGGGGGGATACGCTTAGTTATGATCGTTGAGTTCACGACAAGGATACACAAATACAGTTATACGTGACCATAGAAACAACAAATCGGACGTTTTTGTAACCAGTGACTTCTGTCAAGTGCATATTTCGAAACTTTCGCCGTTGGGCCTTGCGCCGTGAATGCTTCTCCGTAAATCCAGGTGCTTTTATATGGATGCGTTTAAATAGTTGGTTTTTGATGGAGTTGGAAGTTATCAAGTTAAACGTGGATTTGCTAACTAGGACTAATATAGGTCTCATGTTAAGTTCTGAAATTTAGCCAGAATATTGAATTGGATACATGCCACATAACATTTCTGCCAGTGGAGCACCATCGTGGCGCAAACCGTTCGGCCCAAATGTCATCTGCACAGATGTCACACAGCAATGAGGTATTCGCAGGAATTCGCATCGATGGTTTCCGCTCTAGATGGAGGAAATGATCCTACTACATGAGACCACTTGCTACGTCTCGAGGGTGGTGCGTCAGCTAAAATCGTTCGCAGTTCGTCTAGCTGCTTGACGTCATGCTTGATGTTCGCAGCACGTTCGATTGTCGGTCGACATTGGTGTCATCCGCCCGATCCAGCGCCTGTGGAAAGCTGCTTGCTGCCTTCGGATCAACACTATAGAGCCGAATAGTCAGCATCGGATCGAAGCTGTCAAAAAGTCTTAGTTAATTTATTTTAGATGAAGACAAAAGAGAGGAAAGGTGAGGAGATGTCGCTTGGAAGGCGAGAGATTATCGTCGATTATTTCAAGTCATTACTATTTTCAGTCATTTCTTATAGCCTGGTTATTTCCTTACAGTGATATTTATTTGTAAGCTGCAGGGATTTGTTACCTTGTTCCCTCAGCAGCACATAAATGGTGAAAAGCTCGTCGGGGATATAATTCTTGCCAACTTCAATTTCGCATCATATAGATTGAATCTACTAGTTTTCAAATTCCTTTGAGGTATGGGAAGGCATTTAAAGACATCCTCATTTTTAACTACTTCTATCAAGAGGGACTATCTGACTATTTTAAATGCTTTGTTGAGGAGGAACAAAACCATCGTCTGACACAAGATCAAAAGAAGAGAGAGGAACAATTGAAGAGGAACAGCTTGTGCGAAAATACAGCTGGAGAGGACGAAGGAACAAAAATGCTCACAAGAGAATTGATTAGGAACAGGTTCGTGTAATGTTCCTTTACCGTATTTTACCCCATGCAGGCAACAAATGTGATTGCAGCTATGATGCTGGATTTTTGAGGATCCGCTGGTCACTTTCGAAGGAAGGAAGAAAGTTAAATAGATGCTGTAGGATTTCTATAATTTTCTGCTTGTTTGTCCAAGTATATTTGTAATATACCGCCCACTCACCTTTTATTTTTAGTTCATCCTATTTTACGTATATATTGACCGAAAAGGGGAAAATCGAACTTTCCGCATCATTACCTGAAGCTTATCTTACCATGGTTCGATGGTTCCCTCTCTGCTCCTTCTGTTGTTGACCGGGATGCAACAGTGCGACTTGATTGGCCAGAAAAGTGTTGAAATACGGACACTGTATCCCATTCTATCTGTTGTTGGGAGATCGCTTGTTACTTTGCAGTTTATTGTGATTCAGATAAATGGCACAATACCAATATCTCGCCTCCCTCCTATACAACCAGACGTTACTAAATCCCGCATTTTAATATTAATTTTAATGTTAAATGGTTTTCTGATTGTCCTTTCGTGAGCTAATGGTCGGAAACATGTGCCACCCGTATATTTTGTTTATCTCTAACTCCCCATCACTGTCCTCTGCAAACTGCAGTTTCATCTATGTGTATTTAAATGTTCACTGATTCCTAAATTCAATGTGTTACACATAGAAGCGTCTTATTTATTATATATTATCAAGCAAAAGTAAGAGATTTTATGACATTACTGAGGAGAGGGGATCTGTTTGATATTCTGTGCTGTAGAAGATGATACATCTGAGAAAATAAGGTGCGTGTAGATCGAGAATTCGGCTTCCAAGGAAATGCGTTATGATCAGGGAAAGGAGATTTCCTCGTTAAAATCTCCAATATATATGTTACAATTCTTCGTTTGTTGGTGAAAGGAAACAAGATGAGGAAGCAGACGGAGGGAAGAGGAAAGAAGCACGAGAGAAACTTGTGGAACGTAGCAAGCAGGAGGTTCCACGCGTTGATATGGGTGCTACGAAAACACCTAATCAAGAAATTACATGCACAAGGGAGTGTTTGAATATATTAGATAGACTGGTTGGAAGGTGTCGCTAAGTAGTAAAGATACTGAAGAATATAAGGTGGCGTAACAGTGGGAGGGCTTGAGTTGAAATGAGAGGAGAGAGGCATTTGAAATGCTGATGTTCTGTGAAAGATGTAAAAAATTTGAACGAATAGAGCGACGGCTACTGTGTTTTGTTCATTCATGGAGAAAAACGTTTACGTAGGTTTATGTCCCGTCCTATACAACTGCATTTTTTCGTTTGTTATTAAGTTTTGCTTGTGCGAGCTGCTTTCCTACTTCATGGAGGTCACACGACGTTAATGGTGTTATGGTGCCACCTTCCTTACTTCATCTTGGTTATAACTATGCCTTACAAAGGGAAAGATCTCCACCCTCCTTCATCCGCATGTATCTCAGTTCTGTGTGTCCGAACTCGCTTAAATTATTTCCCGTGGTTGTCGGTGTCGGTGGGCGGTTGCTGAGCGGTCGTGTTTCCTGCCGCTCAGCTCGACGTGGTGGAAGGGTCGCGAAAGGACCGTCAGATATGACGGTTGCCTGTGAACATGCAGAATAAGTAGGCGTGTACCAACCGACGGCGAAA
>JAARMF010002645.1:1502-14200 GCA_022844705.1 Toxascaris leonina
CCCCCCCCCCCCCCCCCCAAATCGCTGAGTGCTTTTCTTTCTCTGCTTCACAAGATTGTGATAAGTTCTTCTGTGAAATTAAATAGTTGTCGTGATCAGGTCTAAACCAATGTGATCATAGCGTGACTGCTCCCTGTAGGGGCTAGTTTTGGTATATGGACATGACTGGGTGTAAACAACATCGTTTAACACACATCATACCATACCACCTATTCACAGGAGGTACGCTCTTAGGTGCCGTGCACCTTCCCACAACTGCTGAACAGCTGATTCGGGCGGCACAGACCGGGTAACGGTGGCATATGCTGGCTAGAGGCTGTTTGTGTAAGTAGGGGCGCTTACTCTTGCTTCCACTAGCATCCAATGACATTAATACTACTTTGCTACTGCTGCTGCTTGAACGACTCTTGTAGCTCACTTGATACTGCAGTAGCGGCACTTCCTACCGCGTTGATTGCTGAATACTCGGCGCTAGTACGACGAGAGTGCTACATATAGCATCAGTTGTGCGATGATCGGTGCCACTGTCAGCGCCATCAGCATTGAAAAGGTAGGAAAAGAGTGCAGGTATAATTGGATGAAAAGCAGGATGAAGAAGTAGATAGTAGAAGAAAAGTGAGCAAATTTCGAAGACAGGCTTACCGAGCTGACACCTCATGTAGCACGGCAAGACAGTCTTCACCTGCACAAACTGAATTCCTTACAGCTTATCCGTCCATCACCATGCCCTCCTCAGTGCATTTGAGCTATTTTTAACCTCTCTAATAATGACAGCAGCACGCTCACTGTCAGCTGTAGCTGCTGAAAGCAGTAGCCCCCAGGCAATACAAATCCGATAATTACTGCGGCAGTTTCTATTATCCGTTATTTCTTTCTCTTGCTTATACTGCATATTGCTTCTGACGGTTATACATATCACCCATTTATTGAACACTATTGCAGACGACTGATTATGAGCAAATGTCGCTTTGTCGGATTATCTACTTTTTGAATTTAACTTCTTAGAAAACTTGCACTTCGTTTTTGAGCCAAAGTGTTCGCCTTCCTACCCTCTTCACTTTAACAGCTAGCGACATGAAGGAAACGATTGTTTCGGAAATTTGGAATACCTCAGAACAAGGCATCACTACCAATAAAACATAATTTCTGCTTCCAGGCTCTCCCGAATGTGACATCCATCGTTTGCCGCCACGCATCTGGGGTTTCCGCTACTTGCCGTCACATTTATGCATTCCTGACCTTCGTGACCTACTGCTACATGGCGAATTTCTGGCGCTTTTGTCAAACGAGTAAATATACCCAATCAAGTGAAATCTAACAGATATCATTAGATATCACCAGCCAAGAAATATATGTCCCCGCTACATTTTTCCCACCAGCTCTTAAAGACCTGCGAAGTCAGACATTGGAGGTTGTCGTCATAGGCATCTCACCCCCTTCCTAAGCATTAACGAAGATTTAGTCGAACCTTTCCTAAATTAGTGGACAGCCACATATGAATTTTGATGGCAGCGGCACACAAACGGTGATTGGAGAAATGTTGACCTGTGATTTGTCCATCGAGATTAAATGCTATTAGTGTAAATAGGAACGGTGTTATCAGTTAATTGCTGCGTTGCGTGTGAACGGAAACTCGCAGTTTTTGAGAGAATGAATTTGAAAGCAAGTTGAATGGATTCAAAGAATATGTAAATGCAGCTCATTAATTAATATCAACATTATATTAAAATGAAACTTCATTGTGCATAAGTGGAAAAAAGGTTACCTTTACCTGCCAAAGAATGTGTGGGATTAAAAAGAATCGTTGACGTTGTGCAAGACCGATGAACAGCAATATGATCACAGCGGTACTAACAGCAACAATGAAGATCATAATTCGTGCAAGATCAGCACCATGACCTTCCAGCTCAGTCGTATAGAAAATATGTCCATCGTCGATTATCAATTTGGATAGAAAAAGTGCAAAGAAAGCTGCAAGAGAAAACAATTCAATACTATTCACATTGAACCTGTTGCGGCCTTCCTGAAGCAGTCCATTAAAACCAGATAACCAATAAAGCAAGGATTTTGTGAGCCGTTATTGCAGAACATATTTTGAGAGGAATTGAATCTGATTTCCATGAAGCTATTCCACTTTAGTTTAGGCCGTATTCATGTAACTACCCAAAGGGATTTTTTGGTACAGCCGGTTCCGTTTTCTTTGATAGCTTAAAATGCCACGAGATCTTGTTGACAATATTTCATCAACTAATATAAGGTAGGGGGGAGGAGAGGGGTAACACTGAAATTCCGCAAAATTTATCTGGTATTTTAGTTGATGATATTCTCAAATTTGAAGCTTCTTTATGCCTTGTGTCTGTGGGAAAATGGAATTTAAAGTTGGTATTCGCTCGATTCATCTTCAATCTCTCTATTCGAGGATGTCAATTGAACAAATATTAGATGCAACGTTAATTTTTACGGATGATGTGTGCTAAACGCTTTCACGAAATCGACAGGAAATATTGGCGAGGAAATCAAATATGACGTGTGGTTGATTCTTTGATGTTCTCTGAGATATAAACGATGTACAGATGATTTCACTGTGATGACAAATGACAAAGCGACTCATGGCCAACAATCTCATTCGTTCGTTTGAAGATTTATTTTCGAGGATCATCTCTTGGGAATCTTCTAAATTTACTTCCTTGAACAAATTTTCGCTCTCTCTTCCAAAATTTTTCCCGCTAGAACAACAATTTGAGCGGAAAAATTATGGAGAGGCGGACGCAGGAAACTGTGGACAAACAGGAGCGTCGTGTACTCACTGTGAGAAATAAATGGGGCATAGAGCAAGTAAGTTGTCGTAGATGGGAGTATCAGAATAAAAGGATGGGGGACCTGGTTTCATCAATGCTGCCGCAAGGCGCTTTCCAAATGGAAATCGTCAAAACCGCAAAGAATTACAATTTGTTTCAATGGCTCATCGACCACCACGGAGTTTGCTATTCACTCAAGCAATGCTATACTTGCCTATAACGAAGAGTTCAGCAATACCAACGAAGAATGCGGCATGATGTATTGATACGCATCTGAGGCAGCAATTATGTGGTCGGAATGCATAACGATTAACCACAAGCAGTTTCTTTAACGAGTGCTCGAGATTTTCTCGACTTCCGTTCCTTTCACGTGAAAACACTCGCATCTGGAACAACAAGGTTGAGTAGACAAATGTTTTGCTTTTCTTATGGACAAATTAGAAAATCGTTCGAAGAGCTGAAGGAAAGGTAACGACACCTGCACATTATGCATCATTCTACCAGGAAGCTTCAGGAGATTTTCTAGCTTGGATCCCCTTCGCTACAAAATGTTTGAAATACACAACAATCACCCAATCAAGCACTCCATGTTTTTCTTCAGGTGAATACCACCAAAAAGTCATGTTGCTTAGCTGACATTTTCGCAACCATCGCCGAACCAAATCACGCAATGGACATTGATAGCACTGTTGGAATTCGCCGAAACAGAAACCCTCAGTTTCAATATGGTAAATGAGTGGTCACCGTTTTGAAACATCGTAAACTGTGATATGCCACGCCGATGTATTATTGAAAATGGGAAACAAGCGTCCCATGAAGCGCAGGAACACCGAAACAAGGATATTTGGAGAGTCGAGAGATATTTTTAGACATCCACTAAAATAATCGCTCTTTCGAGCTTGATTTATACCTGGTGGGACGAGTAGCGCGCTGTGAACGCCATCGTGTCAGCTAAAAAGACGATTTTTTTTTTTTTTTTTTAAGAAACTATATANTAGCGCGCTGTGAACGCCATCGTGTCAGCTAAAAAGACGATTTTTTTTTTTTTTGAAGGAACTATATATTTTAAATGCTTAGTTTCATAGACATGATCAAGCAGATGAAGCCACACAGAAGTTCGCAGGCACGCTAAAACGATCTGAAAGACGGCCATAAGCGCTTCTTCTGTAAACCACAAGCTTGTTGACCGATAAGCCAACACGTCGTTTTGGGAGGCCGCTCTAAACTCGTTACTTGTCGCATCCTCGAATTCTGCGATGGTGATAAGAGGCGGGTTGTGTCAGAAAGAATAAGTGGTGAATTGTGGAGAAGTCAAGAGCTCTAGCTTTTCACANNNCCGATAAGCCAACACGTCGTTTTGGGAGGCCGCTCTAAACTCGTTACTTGTCGCATCCTCGAATTCTGCGATGGTGATAAGAGGCGGGTTGTGTCAGAAAGAATAAGTGGTGAATTGTGGAGAAGTCAAGAGCTCTAGCTTTTCACATCAGCGATGCTTGCTCATAAGATGATCGCTTCTGGTAGTTGCTTGATATTTGAAGGCTGAACCGCCGCTTGTCCTGCATAAGCAGCGGCAGATTACTTCGNNNGTCCTGCATAAGCAGCGGCAGATTACTTCGGCACTCTCTCGCCCCAGGCATGCTGGCACTCACCAGCACTCGCATTTTCCTTCGTGCTCATTTTTTAAAAGCATGCAAATATTGGCGCAATGTACATCAAGGTGAGGATGTTACTGGAATGCATTAGAACAACATCGAGTCGGTGAGGAAGGTAGGGAGCCTCAAAATATCTTTCAATATATCGAATTATGAGCATCAATTCTAGGGGGCGCGCAAGACTCATGAGAAATGCTGACGATCGAGGCAGCGACATAAATGGTCTGGATTGGTCATGGCTGATGAACTTTGAACTTTTGCTGGCGAAGATATTTCCTAGNCAGTGTTTCATTTGTACCGATAGCCAAGTCGATCATGTCATTCTGCGAAAGTTATCTGAGCCGCTGACATAGTCAACATCTATACAAGCTCTCGTTTAAATGATTCAGAGTGTGGTAGGAGTCATAGGAACTAATTTTTACAAAATCTTTCGCAATGGATTATGTGCATGAACAGGTGCAAAACAGCAGCGTGCCTTGACTTCATGAGCTAATTCGGCTCAAGCCGCCCGCTCGCGCTAGCTTTCGGTTTCTGAAGTGACTTCGAAACGCTGGCATGTACGTGAATGCAAATTTTCCTCACTCACTCCTGGTGATTCTCGAGAATCACTGAGTCACTCAACCTGGTTTACTCAACTAATGTTTTGCTTACTATCACGTTCTCATGCCATTCTCTCACCCCCCCACCCCCCCACTCAATCTCTCTCTAATACAAACGATTTTCTGCATATCTGGTGACTGCTTGCCTTCCTGAGTCTCTCTCGTGCACACAAGAGTATGTAATTAGTTCCGCCAACAGCATGGAATCTTAGCTTTTCATGTCTCTGAACACATTTTCACCTTCAGTGAAGCGGTGGTCATTATATTGGCGGCCGGATGCAAAAGCAGATCGCTTGGCAGAGTTGACTGACAGGAAGCTGTTTATTTCTTCCATCAAGGACATAAATAAAACGAGCAGAAAGTGTGGAATATAAAAGCCATGAACTCTTCTTGAGCTCTATACACACTACAAAACTTCTGAGCAGCTTCTTGCAGAGTTGGCTTATGCAAGTGCAGAAACAAAAATATTCAATATTGTGTTACGTCAAGGCAGAGATGATTGAGGTCATCTTTTAAAAATCTGAGTGGATCTGAAACTAACATATACCTGAGAAGGGTCCTTCCCAGGAGGCAATTTTAGATCCCACGGAAAAGAGGTGTACGAACAAAAAGAGTTGTCGTTTCTGTTGGGGTGACAAACAGTTCGGGTCTCGCGATTTCCACACTGCTAAAATAGACAGGTATATCACAAGGAAGGAGGCAGTAGAAACGGAAGCCCTTATTATTTCGAAAATGGACACAGTGATGACGGCCGCAAGAGGACTTAAGTTTAAGACCTCAAAAGAATATTATATATTGTTCTAAACTAACATATAGGGTCAACTCACTAGGTTAATGTCAATTGAATTTGCATAATCTATCGAATCGACAGCCTCGGCGAAATTCTTTCGATTCCTCAAAGGACTTTCCAATTTGTTACTGCATAGCAGGACATGAAGAAGCTTGTGCACAACAGTAGCCGGACGAAACGAGTACACAATGGAGAACTACCGATTATTGTGCCCTCTCTCGCAGAACTCGAGTAGGATTGCTTATCTGCAAATCATATTTCGCTATAATGATGAAGGCGGAAAGGAGTGAGTATGTAAAAAAAACTCGAGGATTCTGGGAACGCTCTTCGATCTCTCCTCGTTCAAATCCACGTCTCCCGCTTAAAACGCTTGGAGAAATCCATCGCCTGGCTGTTTGAAGGTTTATATGAGCTCATAAGCATAAGTTATTTCGCACATTCGTTCGCAAAAGGGTTTAACAACCTCTCGTTTTGTTATAGAGCGACCCTACACATCCTACTTAACTTCACAGTAATATTATCATTCGTCCCTTCATTCGTCGCAACGAGGCTAACTTGACGTTTGGGTTTTGCTCCTCCTTCATCCTCGATATTGCAGTCTAGTTAGTCCTTCTGCAGGCATCTTTTCTCCTCGTATCGTTATCACTGAGATCAACATCCCTTCCACCATTTTGCCCATCTGGCATGCTTGTAGAGCTACCGACATCTTCTTCATGGGCGACGGATGACAGTTCGTTGACAGAAAAAAAGATTCAAATGCCGCTGCCCATTCAGCACCACCGCGAAGTTTTTCGGCCTTGATTCTGCTCGTTCAGCGGTTTTGATTCCGTCCTATTAGGCTTTTCAATCGCTTGTTTTTTCTTCTGCATATTAGCGCAGCGCATGAATTGCTGCTCACTTATCCATATCGCTTCCACTTAGCTGGCCATATTTCCGACGCAATTGATGACGTTTGTGAGACTTTCTTTTGCTCCTTATTTTTAGGTTGACGGTTGCTTTTTTTATCATCTTATTTTCTGTTTCCAATTGAATTGCATTTCCAATGTCTTTGTGTTCAGTGGACAATGCAAAAAGTTACTGAAATCGACTCCTTAGGGAACGAGACCATTTTAAACACGAGTTGCTGATTTAGTAACCCGAGCGATTTGCTGAATAAGTAACCGTTCAATAGTTGCCGTTCTCTCTCTTTTTTTTTTGGGGCAACGAGCGATTGTTCATCATGGATGCATTCTCCGGAACACGTCCCATTGATGAAAGGTGTTCTGCACAAAAGTCTCATTTCCATTGCAGCATACAGTGTTTCGTTTCGCTGAACTCTCTGTTCTCTAAGCAAAGGCATTTTTCATGCGCCAGACTCGAGCTTTGAAGCCGCCTTAATGAAACGAACCTTTCAACGGCTGTATTATCGATGATGAAACTATTTTCAGCCGTAGCCGTCGTTTTCGAGATGATAACGCACACGATCGTAGAGGATGAAATATCCATGATAAAAATTTAGGGCATTCCACCACGATGTGAAAAGGATCTGAGAGAATCATTTNNNCCTATACTATGAGATGCATTGAGTTGCAGAATTTTGCACATGTATCATCAGGTGTGGCCACTTTCTTCTAGTGTCCGAATCTCCATATTACAATATGATTTTTGCTGTTCAACAAATTCCTGAGATTGAGCCGATGAAATGATATCGTCTTGATCATATTTGCGAAATTCAAATGCTCTGGCACTCTAGGTCTTGCGCCGATTGTAGTAATGAAGGGAGAAATTTTGACCGTATGTTGTTTTGGAGCTCTAGGATTCGTGGAAAAATCGTGCGCTTCAGAGGAAATGAGTCGTTAGTGCTGCAACCATTTCGATTCCAATAAAGTTCACTCTCAGCAGAATGCGCACTTAAATATCCCTGTTTACCAATAAAAGACCTCCGATAAAAAAGATTTTCATTTGCAGTTGAATGCAGCACAAAAAAGATGCTCAGTGACCATCATTTTTATGGGACCGTGCAATAGGAAGTAGAGCTAGATATCGCCATGTCACAGTACTCTGTCTAGTCGCTTGCACCAAGAAGAAAATGCTAGAATTGAGACAGCACACAAATCCACTCAACAGAGACCCAAACATGTGGTGCAAACAACCTTTTCGGTATGAAGTTTAACGCGCTTTATGCGGAGCTCTAATTGAGCGATCGCGTTTGTGTTTCATGGTAATATCTCGCACAGAGGGAAAAGAGGACCATCTTGCTAATCACTGCTTTCTGCTTTCTTGCTTTCTTCAAATATGGAAAATGAACTCTGACAAGTCGATCTAAGAAATGCCTTTTGTGTTTCTCGGAATTATTTTATACTCCCACAATTCTGTCTGACGATAGAGCAAATTCTTTCAAACAATTTTACACACAATAGGCGACAAACAACAAGAACAGTTTCACAAATTTGTAGCGGTTCGCTACATAATTGAATAATTGCCGATAATGACAATTCACATCCGGAAACGGAGCAAGGAGCTCAAAAAATCGCACATCCATCCTTCAAATGGACACGTTACGGATAAAAATTTCATAGCCGATCGCGCCATCTTCAGCCATCGTGTAGTGTGCGCCTTCTCTACGTTTCACGTCTACATCCGTATCGAATTGCTTTATACAGTTTCATTCGTAACGATCTAAACATTCATCATGGTGAAATTAACATGCTCGCAAGGCAATTTTCCTATCGAATGAACCAAACAGGCAGGTACAGATGCTAAAGAAGCTGGTATCACATGCACTTTGATATCCCGCTGAGCTAAGCAACAAGCATTCAAGTCGTAAATCGAGAATGGATGCACAATGCTACGATTTCACATATTTATTGACCTGACGTCTCCTTAGGATGTTGTCTGCCTGTACGGAGGTACATGTACGGCAAAAGCATCTGACGCCAACGAGCGTCCCTTGTCCTTGGACGGATCCATGATGACGAAACAACATTACTCGACCCTCTTAAGACAACATGGCCGATTTCTGGCTTTCTGGCTGGCCACCAACTCTCGATCAAACTGAACTTCTCAGAACTGGTTCGGCGATTGTACAACGCAAATTTTCAGCCTTCATTCCTTTGCATGATGCCAGTGCTGTTCAAAGTTTCGTCTTTCTCGTATAGACTTTTGCCACAGTCAGACAATAGAGAAAACTGCAGTATGCTTCTTCAGTGCAAGACCACCTACATGACCTTCATTGAACAATATAAGCAAGGAAGTTTAGTTGGAACAAATTGAAAACAAACTTGTTGAGTATCAGATAGATGAATGGATTGGCGCCACAATTCAAAATCCATAGTATATTTGTACTCAAATTGGCCATTCGAGTCGGAGGAAACACAATGCAATAAAGATTCCAATATGCAATCATAAACATCGCTAAGCCAGATATAGCTAATCCCTGAAGTATGTGGCCAATATCAATAAATCTGTCCAAAGCAAAAATATGGATACTGTCGTATCAGTGAGGGTTTGCAATTCAAGCAGAAAACCATAAACATTAAAAATAATCTGATGATTATTTACTTCATTTTACGTTTTACCGCGTCTGAAAAAATTTCCATGTCATTTTATGCGGCCAAAATATTTTCAACGCCGTCTCGCAGAATCATCGCTTCAAGTGAGCATCGTATCGGCTGCAAAATAATTTCCGCCTGTAACTTCGTCTCGGGAGCCGCAAGGGAATAATACGTGCCTCATACTTCATTCAAATAGAATCCTTAATCTGCTTATCGATCAGTGAACGTCAACGTTATCAATGCTATATAAACGCGTGACAGCTCTTGGTTGACATAAAAATTTCCGATCTATTTATGTTAGTTGCCGAACGCATTCACATTCAGCATATCGGTTTTAAATGTTTGCCATATTTTGTATCGCCGACCACAGCAGTGGCAGCTTCCACTCAAAACTCGCCCTTCATGTGAGCGAATCACTCACTACACTTTCTTATCACCACGATTTTTGATAGCGTTATTACGTATTAGCAGAGGTATGTGAAGTTTGATGCCTTCTTGGTGATGTCACAAATTCTAGAAGCATTGAACATTCCAAAGCGACCAGAGATGCTGACTGCACAAGTTGTGATGGATTTATACGCATGACTGCGAGTATAGTTCAATTCGAGAATGTCGCTATAAAATCGAACGTATATCGTTAGATGGAAAAGAACTTGTTTACGCATTTGTTCGCACATTTATGCCCGATTAAATATTAGACAAAATTTCAATAGCTAGCAAGATATCACAATGTTATTTTTTCTAAAGATACGCTATTGTTTATATTCTATGAGCTTCAGAGCGTGTTATTTCTCCATAAATCATCGAAACCAAAATAAAGAAAAATGCAGCACACAGAATTCATGGTTCGCTTAAGTGAATCATTACGTGAAGCAAATAATCCAGCAAAATTCTTAATATTCGCTTCGAAACTATCCATTTCCGTATAATGCAATAATCACTTTGCATAACACTTTTAAACGTTTCGGATTACCAAATTTCAAAAGGTTAAAACTCTAAATCCCAAAAGATTTCAAATAGCGTATGGGAACAGAAATTGGAAGGTGTTCGGATCTCCACCTCCTCTACGTTTGTATCGCTCATTCAGCAGGTGATAGAGAACGAATGTTTCATAATTCAAATCTTTACTAGAATTCCACATGCTATCGAAAACTTTTTGCGTCTAGGATTATCAACAGATGACACCTGACTCCTGTAACAATGTAAGCATCTTCCTCCTGAGCCTCGAGAACGACCATGCATTTAAACTTTGTTTTATGAAGCATCTCATGCATTTTTTACGTGACGTTGGACGTGCTCCTGGGCGCAGAATAATGCTACAGCAGGGGGGGGGGGGGGGGGGGGGGGGGNATTCAATAGGTAAACGCGTTTTGTGCAAGTATAATCTTCTCGCCATATCCTACCGCACAATTTTAGTTATTACCTATTTTCGCTCCTTTGCTCTTTCACTCACCCATCGGCTAATTTTTTGAGACTTTTTTAATTAGCATCATTGCACGCGTGTTTTCTGGTAAATTCCTCACTGCACATGTTTATTCATTTTAAGAATTCTATAAAAAGTGTTTTCGGTACTATTCACGAAAAATATGCACATTTTTGCGTCTTTGTTGCCAACAGTAATTTTCGAGGGAAATGAGGTGAATTTTATTGTATCCTCGGGGTTACAGCAGTTTTAGAAAACCGATTGATCATCATTCCATTACAACTCTACAGCAATAATTGTAAAGCGATGAACCTGCAAAAGAATACGCAACTCTCTGTTTTGCGCTCCGGAATTTCCTGTGAATAACTTCCGTAGATTTGCCTGAAAAGACATTCAGGAAGCATGGCTAAAAGCATTGAATTCCTCAAATCCATTATCGGAGATAGAATACAAGTGAGCAAACGAGGCGAGAAGTAGAAGTTTTACAATAGAATGTTAAGTGATTAGAGCGTTTTTTTTTTTGCTTGTTTGATTTATAATAGACGAACGAATTTAAGCCATCATTTTCTTGCTATTAACGGAGTTCAAGCAAGCGCCTCAAGGAAATATTCATCTGAGTCAACGTTTGGAGACATGCCTTGAAATAGTGCATCATTAGGGGTATTGCCTACAGGTAAGTATGTGTATGTTTTTATTTTCGTTTGCCGGGTAATTTGAACGTTGGAAATGAGGAAGATTCAGAGGAAGTTCCGTCCGTCCAAGATGCATTTCCGGATCGCCTTCCACGAGATATCTGTATGTCAGACGATGAAAATTATGACCATTTAAAGATGACTGGATGGGGTGGAACATGCATTTTGCAATAACTGGATAACAACCAATCTATAGCAGGATAGGCGCATGAAAAGTCCAATCATGTAAATTATGAAAGCATAGTTTTGGTCACCCTATTTCTTGTGAATACCTTGTGGAACTGACTGGGAAGGTTAGTCGCATGCGAAAAACCACATCGCGCCGGCTTCTCTGGCACTTGTTGCACTTGGCTATTTTGAAGTGAAATTTCACGAAGCATGAAATGGACAGTAAATTTTTAGGCTTTTTTGCTGTATGTAACTATTTCCCCACTCGAAATTGTAAGAGTGGCGTATAACTGCTACATGCGCATACGCATGTGCATGTGCTGATGATCCATAAGACATCCTATAGGTGTAATTAACAATGCACGTAAAAAGGTCGAACGTGCCAAGCGATTTATCGCCTTTTGAATTCTTTCTGTTGTTGATTTTGTTGTATCCGCAGTTATTGCATTGACTTGTCAGCTTAGTTCTCACGCAAATCATGTGCTGCCTATAGCCATCGTAAGACTACGGAAGGTGCTGAAGTTCGAAAGAAAAGTGTAAGAGTGTAGTAACACTCTCTCAACTAAAGCCAAAGCGGTCTTCCAAAGTCGTCGGAAGTAGAAGCCTTATCGGTGGATCATAAATCACCTATTCTCTGACAATGATCATGCCCTAGAGATCCCTAATTTTATTGTTTTATTTGCTCTTGAAGGAGCGATACCAATAATGTGTCGTGTGAGAAAACAATATGTGTATTACTCCAGTTCATGGGAAAACTAAAGATTCTGCAACGTGAAGTATGAGGTTCAAGCATTTCTAGAGCGTGCTAACGAGTGAAAAAAGTAGAAAACGTGGGCAAATTTCTGAGAATATTTTGTTCCTTAGGTTTCTATCTCGATGTCCAAGAAAACTGCCTTTGTAGTCGCAACAACAATTTTCCAAATTCTGGTTATGACTCATCGCTTTAATGAATATGTTACTCTGTAGAGCTCATGCTTTCATTTTGCAAACATCTGCCTACTCTGTATCGTCATTTCGCATTCCCAACCATTTCCAATGCATTG
>JAARMF010002645.1:14699-25772 GCA_022844705.1 Toxascaris leonina
GGAAGCCTTTTTTCATCGCTCCAGACTCGAATGAAGTTGCCAAATTGGAAGCTACCACTTCTTCTCAGTCGCTAGAAGCACCTTTTTGAGAGCAAGACCAGTATGTCTCAGAAATTGGAAGAATGCGGTGTGTAGTTTATCTGACATACACCGTGAAACTCTCCACTTAACAGATATTCGCATTCATTTGTGCCAACACATTAACCTTTAGTGAAGCAAAGGAATGATGGATAAATATTGAGTAAGAGGACTCCTCACTGCAGAAATTCTGATGACAAATATCGTCCCTCAAGTGAAATCAACCCTGTTGGGTAAAGATGCAACTCTCTATACCTGCGTGTAGCAGTTATACACCCATTATGTTTCGTATAACGAACCTGATAAAATAATGAAATCTTCCTGTACCACGATATATCCAAGTCAATTCATCCTTCGAGTAGACCAGTTCAATTGCTGGCGTTAGAAACGCAAGAAGATCGAACATCGCCCATCCCCAGGAAATAGTAAATTGTACCTTAATGAAGAAGACATTACACTTTTAAACGAATATCCTGAACTGAACTGACTGTTCAAGGAAACTACGAGAAGCGAATGTGATGCCAATTTAAAATAGAAATCATCTTCTTCCAATCTGTTGCATACCTCTGATTAACAGTTATATGTGTTCATTTCCAAAATTGTTGAAACCGATAGATCGATAGCAGTTTCCTCTTCTGTTCACTATTACTTGTGAATTGTATCAAGTTTTTTCCATAAAACAGTAGCCGCTGCACAAAGCTTCGTCCAATCTGCGATCTGTGACTCGCTCCCTCATCATACCTCCTTCAGCAGACATCATCGATAGTAGAGATGTCAGTCTACTCAAGATTGCTCCATAATTTGTCTGGATGCTATGAATATCGCTCCTGATATAAACAACATCTATTGTGTCGTTATGGACTCTTCATTCGGGACGATGAAACATTAATGTAATGTCCGAAAGAAAGACAGCAGAAATGGGCAATGATGAAGTGAATGAGTGAAAAGCAACCGTTAGAGAAGTGCTCCGACACAGAAATTGCATATGCCTTATACCGGCAATAACGACCAAGCGATTTACCGCTAGAACAAATGTCAATGCTGCATATGCAACCCAGGCTGCAATCGCAATTGCACCAAATACCTGAAATTGCGCTGCCATTGCTCTGTGAGGGATGAGATGAGCAGCAACACCTTCACTCTCTCTGTCATATGCGTTTATTCGTCATGCCGCATGTAACGATGAAAATAACACTACTTTTCGGAGTATTGATGTCAGTATACCAGTTTCTCCCATAAAATACTGCGTTTGCACGTCTGCCTTAGGAACGACATAACACCTCCTTCTCCTATCTTTCCCTGCTGTACTGAAGATACAACGTTTTTATGGTTTCGGAATTGGTGCAGTATTACACCAGGTAGTGTGGCACGAAAAGTACAATTCTTATGGTCCACTTTTTGCACTCTAGCCCATGCTACAGATAATTGGAAGAGGATAGATTGCCATGTTAGTGAAAGGAATGAATAAAAGTTCCTAGAATAGCTTGATCGTCCTCTGAAGAGATTTTAAAAAATCAGCGAAATAAAGCTCCAGAATTAGTCATTATTTGACGCGTCAAAAACAGAATGCATATATATGTCGACGGGCTATCGCTAAGGTATACTGCTCACTCGCACTTCCCTACCGTCGAAACCTCAGCCGCCTTCCGCCTCATGTTGAGGGAAAATAGACCAGAACATTTCATCATTTAGAGTACTCCCAGTTTAAAAAAGCCTATTTCCGGAAGCACGCTATGTGAACATAGAAGGACGGCAGCATATGACAGGTAGGGATCAAAATATCAATATCTTCAGAGTCTTGATGGATTGTAACTGAGCAGATCATCGCACCGGCATGAAGTTTGCCGTCTGAGGAATGCATCCCAGAATGAAAAAAAAAACGAGATTTCAAAAATAAACGTCGAAAAAAAACATCCACCACGTTTCCTTTTTCGCAACATTTCAGGTGCCGTAATCTAGTTTCCGTGCGAAAGGCTCAACATTCATTTCAAGAAAAAGCTAGACCTAACTCAACATCGCTCAAAATGAATCCAACCGTCTATTGCAATTAACAATTCGTGCGATGAGCAAGACAACTAAAAATCTTTGTGTTATTTCTTCGCATTTCCTGGCCATGGAAAGACCCACTTCAGACACATCGAATAACGAACTGGTTGTTCTTGTAGAGAGATGCTCATTCTCCATCTAGAAATAATAGCAACACCTTTCAATTTTTAGTGAAATTGGTGAAACTACATCTATAAGCAAAAAAGGGCGATCAGAAGAAATAAACGTCGATAAACAATTGCTGTAAATTGCTCGTGCACTCATGCAAATTCAGAAGCTCACTCATACTTAATTCTGCTTATTTATACTCTATGATACGAAAGCTCGCCGCCTACAGAGAGTGACAAGCCAAGTTGTACAGCCCACCAAAAAGCGATGAGGCCAGTAGTGACCTCCTTTGGAATTGGGTGAACACGTCGCAATGAGGATAAAAATTGCTTTAAAAACTTTGCCTGCTACAGTAACTGGCAGTGTCCCGTTGGTACTCAATGCTCTAACCTGAAGCTATTAAAGTTGTGTATCATTTTTTCGAATCTTTTCGAATGAGGCGGATTTTATGAACAACTGGCCGGAATAAAACACGTATCATGTACTTGTCGTTTTTTACAAAAAAATTCGTATGATACCTTTCTTCTGTCACTTTCGATGGGAGGTTGGGCAGGTTGGCTACTGATAATCTATTTGCGGAATTTAAGTTTCGTAGAAACTGTACTATAACCGGTATAAGTGCAACTGTAGTATTTAATGTAGGGCATCTTTCGGTACGGTAGACTTATTACTGCCAATTTCATGTGACATATATCTCTAAATTGATTTCGTGATTCACACGTTCATGCAAAACGATTCACGCCGATTTCGTCGGACTTATGCGCGTACACACTGGTGGGTGTCTTTCCGATAATGCGAAAGCTCAAAAACCATCTAAATTGCGAAACAACAACGCGATTCGATAGCAGAGCTCTACATTGAAAAAGTACTGCATGCGTAATGCGTTAAATTTATGCATAAAAAAAGTGTCTCTGTAATGTGACAACCCAACCATGATCCTAAACTCTTCGATGTCATATCTCGGCTTCGGATGAATGGATTTTCGAAGTTTAAAAACCAATCGACTCGGCAGGTTATTCGAAAAAGTGCGATATGCACTTATTGTAAGACATCACTCTTTACAAAAATGCGGGTGAAGTGATATGCTGTAATCAAAGAAGACAAGAAAAGCATGCCAAAAAACATATAGTTCTGATGATAGGTGAAGAGGATCAAGCAGTTTTATGTTTCAAAATGATGGAAACAAATTATCTTCGAAATAATGGAGCTAATCTTTCTCGTTGGAATCGCATTGCAAATACTTATTTCAAATGAAGATTAACGAGGGAGCATTCAGCAAAAAATGTACACCTCAATGAATCTCAATTACCTTATTAATAACTCGAATTGCTTCGGTCTCTGTGATAAAATTCAAGAGAATAGTTGGAATTTGACAGATTAGTTGAATACAATCCGATATACCAAGATGGAATATGATACGATAGGACGACGACGAAAACTCCCTGTCTGTATGAACGATCTGCAAATTAGGAAATTTGCTTTCTATTACTCAACAATTAAAAGTTTTAAAATCATATTCTGTGACCATCACAAAATAACCCTCACAGTTAACACCTTAGGAGAAGTTTCTCCCCGATTCTGAACTTGAAGTCGAGATTCCTATGGCCATCAGTTAAACGTCTACGATGCAATGAATGATTTCATATTTTCATGAGTGGTTATATTGGCGTCAAAAAAGTCAACTCGCATCGCAAAATAATCAGACTTTTCCGCGTTACTTAGGACTATAAAAAAGTTCCAATAGCAGCAAATGCCGACCCTCTTTCGAACAGCGCATAAAATTGCGGTGCGTTAAAACGATCTGCAGCTGGAGATTTTCAGTGATGCCCAAGCGTGAAGCTGATGGAAACATAGTGCCGTGTTAATTCGACGCAGTCACCTCATTGCAACAACCGGGTGTTGAAACGGAAATTTCCACGTGTTATTTGTGATTACGAGTTGATGTCGTCACTAAGGTAAAGATGAATCTCCTTGAGGAACTATGCGGAAGATGCATGCTCTTTCCCAAACCACAGAAGATATTGAATTAAGCGCAGCTCATGAATTCTGTGTAAGCAGGAACTAATGGTTTACTATCAAACATTTAGTATTGGGGTATGGAGCTGAGGGTTGTGACAGGTCTGTTTTTTCTAAATCGCTCCTGTTAGGAGCTCAAAGTCGAGCGCATAAAGAATGTGCCATCTCCGGTAGGCCATCAGAAGAAAATTAGTGTGATAAGGGTAAGGTCACAGTTTCAAACTGCAACGCTTTTAGCACAGATCGAAAATGCCGGTTGAAACCTCAGTTCGTGCAACAATGAGACATGCCGGCTTTTCACCGAGGAAGCTATCCATGTGCCTCGGCAAAAAATATCGGTGACAACCGAAAACTTCCTCCGTAGACCCGTGCGAACTCCCAGCCTTCGACTTTTGAAACCTAATCTCTGCTCTCGAGCTATTGCAAAAGGTTTCGCCTATTATTTCCGTCATTTCATGGATTCATCAATTCTGATCAGGATACAATACAGCTCAACTGCTTCGCATGCAAAGTTAACGTTTCTCGAGTGTGATGCATAATTCATGGACAGTTGAAGCTTTCTGTTATTGCCGTCTGTTTTACTCTGCCATGTGTTCCAAGAATAACCACTTCTCGGTGGCAAATGCAGAGATGTTCTTTTAACAATGAAAATTGCAAACCCCATGTCGTCTTAGAGGATGTCATGCAAACAATGGATGCTCCAACGAAAAATCTGAAATTCAAGATGATCTAACCGCTAAGATGTAGAGATATGGAAGTAGAAATATGCCCACTAAAAGTGCAACACTTATAGAGGCAGTTATATCTTCATACACAGTCTCCGTATCATTATCACGATAAATAACGGGACATTGAACTTCCATCGTGCTTTTTCGCCAAACGCATTTCACTTGCAAAGAACCTGCAAACGAAGTAATATTTTGTGAAAGAAAATGTTATAGGTCGCATACCGCAACGCACGAACGACACTTATAATGAAGAAATGAGCGCTAATGGATGATGAATCAGCTTCCACGAAATTTCAAAAGCAGTTTGAAAGAGAGATGTGCGTAATTTTCAGCCGTTTTGGATATTACGGTGGGTAGGGAAAGCAGAACTGCAAGCATTTATATTAACGAGGCATGCGTCGTGTGCAAAAGGTGCATAAGCCAGTTGCAAAGGTATGTCGGATGAGGAGCTTTTCCGGTGCAGTATTCCACAGTAGCAGGCAAATGATTCGAGGAAAACTGACGCTCTGCCTTAAAACTCAATGCGCACAAATCCCTCAGTACTTGCCTGGACATATTGTGAGTTGCCGCCGCCCGACTATACAACATGCCTCATTGTAACTTGATTCATGCCGCTCAGATATGCTCTTGGCTGAAATCCTAAACTATAGTTGGGTGACGCTCTAAGGAGCCAAAAAATATGCTCGAATCGACGAAGCGGTAGAATTTTGAAACTTAGTATGGGTATCTTTCCCGCAATACGACAGGATGTGTGGTTTACTCATATTTACATGTTACAACTGGCGTTCACATAGTGAGATCGTTTCGCGAAGGGGCAGCCAAAAGATGCAGCCAAAAGAAGCCAGGTGAGTAATCTTGTATTAGATATATGCATTTACTGATGCGGTGCAACGACAAGGCGCTGGTCACATCACATGAAGGCTGCTTTTTCCTGTTCAGCGCGAATTCGCTCAAATCCATCCATTCCATTAACAGCACAGTAGATGAGAGATTGCACCTTCCATGTGGTGGACGATGAAGTGGATCAGGGCAAAGAATCCTCCGCCGAAGTATCGGCTAATCGTTGGTGGTTTAAAGTGACGGATGATGTGAGGCAATGTTTGCATACATAATAAGCCTATCACCAATCACTCTCACGTGAGGACTGTACGCTGGTGCAGCAAATAATTTCCATTAGCGAGTGCACCACGATGAAGGCAGAGGGTACAGCGGTTCTTGAGGGGAATCATGGTTAGGGTAGCTTGCCACTCAATAAATCCACACAGCTCAATATAGTTATCGCTTCACTTTTGTTACCCCAAAGCTATAGTTTCTCCTCGCCACTCTGCCACAAGGGTTATCTCCTTTTACGCTTCCCTATTTCCGCAGTTATATGACTTCCCGCATCATCAACAAAGGCATTTTTTTCACGCTCTATCTCCCCAATGGAGGCACTTTGTGAGCTGCCGTTTGTTTTGCTCAAATCAGAAATGAGCCTCCATCTAACACTACATAAGTGGCTGAAATTGCCTACCTGAGCTAAACCTCCAGTTCTTTACTGGAACCTTGCTTTTGCGACCAAGAGAATTTTCAACCTTTGCTGCAGCTCGAGGCTGAGGTGCTTTCAAAGATATCTCGAGCTCAACCAGTCCGCGATGGCGATTGCATTTTTCTCGTACTTTTTTCACCATGCAGGCAAAGTGAAAGTTCTTTACGGGTGCAGGCTCATGAATGCAAGGAATCACAAAACGCCCCAATTCTTTCTTCATCATCTTCCTCGAAAGTCACGGTTAAGGAAGTTGGCAGCGATCATACCACTATTGCACCTGATCCTGAAGTGAAGTCAGAATGCACTTGCTCAATTGCTTATTTTAATGGAAACGCACTATCCAGCATTTTCTACTTGAGGCTCTCAGATTCGAAGTTTGCTGGCAAATCGAACAATTCTGGCATTCGTGGGCCGAAATCTTCTCTCCCACAGGTTTGCTTCGCTTTAAATCATATTTCGCAGCACAATGTTATTATACCGCTAACACAGAGCAGCAATCAGAGCAGATCCCAATAAACCATCACATATGCAGATTTCATGCCAAACAGCTCCCACATCACATGCAATAATCTTACGGCAGCATCGCTTGGCTTTATACAGAAGATCGCAAAGTGGGCATCTAGAGGTCAAATCACGACCATAAGTATGCACACGGTTCAAGGTCCTGCTGATAGATAAACAAAGCCACGATCGACGTTTGATGGCAGCTGCCATGCATTCAGTAAATGAACAGTTCCAGTTTAACGCCCCGAAATTACTGCGCTTGGCTTCCTCTTATTAAACTTAGTCTTCACGAGTCGGATTCAAGGTCCGGTTTTTGATTTTGTTTGACAAATGTCAATGGAAGGAGCCGCAGCTGTCTGCACCTGGCATGAAACTTCTTGCTGAATGAACACGGGAGCTTGATCATACGCTCCAACACATTCAAACACTACCAAACACATTCATCTATATTAATTGTCATACGCTCACTGTTCTTCATGCTTGTTGCTCTGCTGCCGCTTGACGTCAGATCACAGGGCATTTTATGCGTCGGAATGGCATGTGATCGATATCTAGTACAGGATCATAAGATCGGCAGATGACGTGCACATGGACCCACTGTCAACTNGCCCACTGTCAACCGGCTGACGCTTGATGCATCAGACTATCAGCGATTGCTAATGAGAGACATCGAGTTGTTTGCACGTCACGAATGGCAGCTGCTGTAGGCATATACATATATACATCACATTTTTCCAGGCGGCTGAGCTTCTATCAATCTGAGCGTAAAATCGTTGACGTGCTCCTCATTGATCAGGAGTTGACCGAAGATCTGAATGAGTGTTTTTCCATGCTAGCTGGTCAAGTTGACTGTGGAACAAGAGTGAGAAGCCGAGAGAAGGATATCATGACGATAGAGGAAGTCCTTGTTGTGCACATATTAACTTCTTCGCCAAAAGCGAATGCTAACGAGGAATGAGATAGTCTAATGCTTTGTCACTGACGCTTTGCAATCAGCAACTGTTGCATCCAACGAGGAGAACTTGCCGAGTTCTCGTTGTTGAGATTACTCGTCTAGTTGGATCGCTGTGTTTCAGGTCCGAAATAGAGTTTTGAAAAGTAAGCGAATGCGCCATATATGAACAGTCAATCTTTCCGAAACATTTCCGGATCCTTACAATACATANCCATACTATGAAATTTGGTAGCACATCTTCGGTCTAAAATCGCTCGAAAATCGTAGCATTGAATCGAGCCCCAGGTAAACCATTACCCTGACATTGGATTTCCTTAAATATTCTCTTATTCCCGCCGATGTAAATAACAACAGGTTCTTGTTTTCAGCAACTTCAGTGAGTCCCAATCTCGATATAGGTCAATAATTTTTTTCTTTCTTCGCGTGTTCAGCATGCGGATTAAGCTTATTGTTGACTAAATCTCAGCTTCTAGTGGCACCTCGATTGATGGTCGCCCAGAACATCCAGATCTCGGGAAAAACTATCGGTTGGTGAGCAATTGATGCCGACCTTTTCATCAAATTTATCGCGTGCTTTAAGCCTTCTTTTGTCGACTTTTAGGCTTCACGAATTTTCTGTTCTGTCTGCGCGAAAAACAACAGAGACAGCAATGATGTGATCACGGAACTCGCGGAGCAGTCCAATAAGCGTGCCAATGCTAATGCAGATGTATGTGCAACAAACAAGCGGTTTTAGATCTCATCGGAACAAAGTGCAACAAAGAAGTTGTGCCTGACGAGAAAAATTTCATAGGAGGTTAAGGTACGGATACAAATCATGCAAATAAAAAGTCGTGGATGGGAAATGAGAAAGCACATTGGGCAAGGATGAGATCGGATGAAGGCATTTTCGGAACTGGTATGCGAACAATTCTGCTGAAAGAATTTTCGACGACGGTTCATCTTTTGGAGAGGAATTATCTCGAACTCGTCGAAACGCAAGTGCGATATTATTTCTCCAAGAACGAGCGACAGCGAAGTCACAAGTCGTTTGCGATTTTGTTAGAATGATACTACACTGAGGAGGCGTTGGTCTCCTTTGAGGACAGTCTACTGCTTTTTGGCCAGATGCTTCATCACATCCTAATTTTATGCCAATTTGCTCATTGTTGTTTTACATTATCGATCTTCCGAATGATTTTATCTGCGCACATTTGCATCTGACTACTCAGCTCATAAGTTTTGCAATTGAAACATTTTGCTCATTAATCATTCCGTGAAATGCAGCTTAAAGCAGTTTTGTGAAAATACTCGTATCATGGCGTTAAACTCCCAGATCTGCAAGTCGTTGATTATCGCGTCTTGAAAAGGAAGTTTGGTAGCTCTCTCACTATGTTTCACAGCTCAAAAACCTGTGGGAACGTAGTGCCATTGATAGGGATATTGAAAGCTAAAAAGCGGAAATGCGTAATCAAAATCTACTATCGCTTTCGACTTCAGTGTTACATGAGGGGAATAAAGTGAATATTCGCTTCAGTGGCACTTGTATGAAAACTTTCAAGTTTTTCAGTCCACTATCAGGAGAAGACTGTGGGAAAGCGTTCACAGTCGTTTCAGCCGATGAACAGTGATACGATTATATATTTCGAGCTGGAGAGTGAANAGTGATACGATTATATATTTCGAGTTGGAGAGTAAATCCATTCGATGAAGTCAGCGCCAAAATCAAAGAATGAATTTTCATGATTTCATCAGAAATTTCGCCGGGAAATCCTTTTCTTCGTTTCTTTTCTTGATCAGCTTAGATGAGTTCCAAAAATCGATGCGTCATTTCCATATGTACAAAAAAAGCATCGAATCTCGACTGTTACATAACAACATTTTTCTGNGAGTTCCAAAAATCGATGCGTCATTTCTATATGTGCAAAAAAAGCATTGAATCTCGACTACTATACAAGAACTTTTTTCTGCATTTGTAGGGACATATCAACAGTAAAAGCAGTTTTATAAGAAACAAAAACCAAGTTAGCTCCTGCGAAAATATAGCTATGAAGGTTGGTGAACCGTTCGCATGAGAATAACTGAAACTGTGATGACTGGATGATGGCAGCAATGAGGTTCTGCGATGAGACAAAACGGTTAATGCAAGTGAGCAATGAGTTATATCCAATTAAAGGTGCGGTGAATTACAACGACAGGAAAGAGAATTTCGATTATTGGAATTTATAGATCCCATCTTTGGAAAGAAAGAATGCGGTGATGATGATATGTGCGAAGAAACATTTAAAGAGACAATAATATCAGCCGATCATAAAGGNNNCGGAAAAGTGAAAAAATCAATCCAACAAATAAGATCCAATTAAGCAGCAATAAAGCATTTGAAACTTGTGAAAGTGAGTGAAAATGAATGGCGCGACGAATATTTGTCACAAGCAAGAGTAATAATGGCTAAGGAGACAATATGAAGGAAGTAACGCACTTTCGCATATAAAAAGCAGATAGCGACAAATACAGGAAACATTTCCTGAAGAATAAAACAATGCTTCAGAGTTGATACGATTTGCCATTCAACAGCACTGCTTAAAAGCAACGCTTTGAAACAAATAATTGAAGCTAAACTGAGTGAAAACTTCTCTACGATTACTCACCCGTGCCCGTGAGAACACAAACAATGNCACCCGTGCCCATAAGAACACAAACAATGAACATCATGAGTTCAAAGAAGCGCAAGAATATAAACCAATCTCCATTCAGCGACGAAGCCATCCCCATATACCAGAACCAACGTGGCACCCAACTTCCAACTGCATAATTTCAGTACTGGCCTTCCCGTAACTGATGCTTTCGCCAGCACTCGGTTGTTCACGTTTTCCAACGCCCAATCCCTGTCTCCTTCCATTAGGCGACACCTTTTTTCTATCCCTTTCCATCACAGTCCTCTTATAAACAGATATTCACACAGAGCTTCGTTTGCGATGCGCCTTAACTTTGCCTACTGTCACCAAAGGTTTTGGTAAGAGGTTTACCGGCGACGTAAGAGATAATCGCACTTTATACCTGGATACAAAAAGCGCTCCGTGAGATAAGACATGATATGTTACTTCGATTCAGCCCATGATTTAGCCTCTTCT
>JAARMF010002646.1:13946-24211 GCA_022844705.1 Toxascaris leonina
CCCCCCCCCCCCCCCCCACCCCCCGCCGATGCCTTTCAAGGTCGTCTCTTTACGCACTTCATCAAAATCACACATGGCAATATCTCATGCTCACCTTTTTAGGATATTGCGGCTTGAAAGGTCTACGTTTCCCATAAAAGAGCCGTAAAGGTGTTCAGCCAAACAACTTTAGAAGTGTTCATCCCTAAAGTTGCTTAATCAAACAACGGTTTTTATTGTTATCATACAAGTTTCACCTATATTATCACCAATGATAATTGTTGTCCTAGAAGTGTTTATTAAGCTCATGTTGCGATCATAAGCCTTCCTTGCGTTGATCTTTTACTCTCATTGTTAGGCTCATCTTTGAAATGCTTTCTACTACTCAGGCTGTTATTTATTTTCATTCTTAGTGCTTTTTATTCCGTGAAACTTCTATTTTCTATCATTTCCTTCAACTATCATTTTTCATCCTCGTTTTATTTTATGCCTCCTCTCCCTCTTCCCCCCCCCCCCCAGCTCCTACCCTCCCTCCTTCCTAGCTAAACCAATAAGAATTTGATGCTATAGAAAATTTCTTGTCTTTATCTTAGTTTCTGAATGATTCTGAACTTTTAATTTCCCTTCAAATGTGCCCCATCCACCCCTCCAAACCTTGAATATAGCCGAGATGACTACGACCGCACCGCTCACCCCAAACGCACACGTTCTCTCTCAGTCTTTCTCCTCTGCACGTCCGCTTACGGCTAAGTGCGCCTACGCGTCGGCTTTGATATGTAGAGGCCTTACATCATGAAAGTTCTGATGCTAATGTGAGGGGGGTTGAGGGGGGGGGGGNGGGGGGGGGGGTGTGCATTTTGTATGAACGGAGAGGGTTGATTAGGTATAACACCTACCAGCAGGTCATGATTAACAGCAAACAGAGGATGTGAAAAGCAACCGCAAACAGCTGGCCCATGAAAAAACATTTGGGAAATTAAATCCCCCCCAAAAACAAGGTACTTTCTCACCTGATGACTATCTGATACAACATGATGGCCTCATATCCAACACAGAAGTGACGTCACCATCCGTTCTTTTTGCTGCTTTTGTTATATTTGGTTCTCGACAGACCCCAACAAACCTTCTATTGATTCCTACCAACTGAAATATGATTGGAGGTTAGTGCGAATGGATCAGCACAAGTATGAGATCGAATCGCATCTGAAGGAATCTGAGCTGATTGAAGGATGTTTTTTTTTTCAAACCTTTCTGCCTTCTCTTTTCCGCTTACTATCCGAGCGTATCTCTTTTGAATTTTTATTTTTTATTTTATTTATTTATTCATTTTTTATTTTTTATTTTTGCAATAAGATTGGATCGAAGAAAATGCAGCAGTGGTGTGGTATAGGAAATAGATTGTTGCATCTTTTTTCCTATTTATGGGCGATTGTTGTTTGTTCTTTTCGCAATGTTTCCAACGTTATTCCCTCCTCTATACCCTCCCTCACTTCTTACACCTTCCGCACAATTTGTTCTTTTTTTTTAGTTTTTTTCCACTCGTTTCGCCTATTTGAACTTTTTTCGGCATTTCTCGACCTCTCATTTGTTTCTCAACGATTCAGTGACATTTTCAGTCTTATTTTGAAGGTAATAAACGTTTGCATAGTGCGCACGATCCGACGTTTCTTGCTTTCCATCTTCTGACATTCCTGCTTTCCATTGAAAACATTCGAATAGGGGACGGTGGCGCAAATTTTCGAATGCGCTTTTCATGATGATAAGGAGGTGATAAGGCATCGAATAGACGGTTGATAGAAGATAAAAGGAGAGAAAACAATCCAGGTGCATAACAAGAAAACGAATATGGCACACAAAAGGTTTTTCTAATCAAAGAAGAAGTAATCAACTCTCCTTCACCTCTTCCTGGATTTTTTTTCATTGGCAGCTGAAGGTGACAGACAACTTGTTCGGCGTTTTTCAAAAAAAACCGCTCAAAGCCCTAAAAAACGGCGATGGGGGGAAAAACGAACCAGAGACGGAGGGTGGCCGAGACTATCTTGGGTACGACTATCTGTGATATCCGCTCTCACTCCTTAGTAAGATCTGTGATACCCTTTTTGGGAGTTTTGAACTTTCGAACATAATTCTTTGGGAGGTCCTGAAATTTTGGTGGCTGTAGACGTTTGCCCGGATGCAAAGACATTGGCGTTGGAGCCATTGAAATTCCAATCTTTAGGGACGTTGTACGAATTATTCCTGTCCATGTTTCATATATGAGAAGGAAACATTTCAGCAAAGGAAAAGGACTAGACGATACAACGGGGAATGCTCATTATCGGTGTGCTAAGCGCAGCTATCTTGTGTGGTGGATCGGCAGTAGAGAACGTCGATGTCGATTTAACTGTTGATCGAACAGGTTGGAAAGATCCTCTCGATCCATTTTCGCCCTATCAACAACAAGAACATGACGCTGAGAGATTAGCAAACTGTGAAAAGCAGTTGAAACTATGTCAACGAAACAACAATGTGAGTATTTAATTAATAATAAAAAGAATTATGGGTATTTAGTTAATAATAAAAAGAATTAATGAGCGGAATCAGAAGTCATCGATGCAGCTTGCTGTGTTTACACCCATTTGAGAGGTACTACGAATCCTTTCAACTTTTCTTTCCGATCTTGAGAGTCTGTTAAATAGAAATTGTTGATTTCGATCCATTCCCTATCGCCTTCTTTTTAGAGGATAGACTGAAGACTTCATCAACTGATTGCATTTACTTATCAGTTGATAAGGATACTCTTATCAGTTGTTTGGCTTTTGATTAGTCATCAAATTCGTTAAAAATAGTAATTCGCAGTCGTGCAGTTTCGTGGTTTTCCCCTTGCTCGATCTTGATCTCTGTCCTTCTCGTAGCATTGTTAAATTTTGATAGCAACACCATCTTAAGTGTATTTCCCTGAGCACTTGTTTGAAACGATTATTAATAACTGAAGTCGATTCTGACTTCAGGATGTTCAGGATTCTTCGAAAGAGGCGGCGATCGATCACATTAATAGACAAGATGATCCGACTCTAAAGCTTATAATTAGAAATATGCTTTCACGACTTCATGTTGATATCGACCGGGTACGTCGATCATTTCCATCATATTCGTACGCTTAATGGTTCCCACCTAGAAGTACGACAGTTTCGTCTAACCTTTTAACCTCAAACATGGTTATTAAACAATTTTGACAGTTGATTGATCACGAGGGTTTTGAGCATCGATGTTGAAGTTTCTCCGAAGTTCTGTTGCATAGAATCTTGGGATTATAATTATTTTCTTTATGGCTGATGAGTCGAAATCAGTGCATGGTGGTGGTCGAAATCAGTGCATGGTGGTGGTCGAAATCAATGCATGGTGGTGGTGTGATGTCGGAGCCAGTGCTGAGCGTGAACTAAGGACTCCGAAGTCCGTCATTATTCACTTCATCAATCTGAGGGTCTTTCATCTCTTGACGTTTATTTGAAGCAACAAATTAATATTGTTAAAGCCTCCTTATGACCCCTTTCTCTTGATATGACCTCTGTCTCACTGAAATTGAGCATCCGATATCACAACTTTTAAGTGTTGTAATTGGGGCTCTATATTTTGTTTCTACGGTAGCTGCACTTATTATCTCATAGCTGTGTAAGGTCATATGTTGTGATGCAGGTCTAATAAGAGTGACGGATGGTTTTCAATTTGAGGTGACCTATGTTGATCGAATGGCATCGGTTTATTTAAACACCGATGATGTGGAAACGATTCGACGTTATTTAAATTCAGAAGGCGAATCGGTTTCATTGCGAGAGCAGATTCGAGTTATCCTCGAAGGATTCATTGTCCAGGTATCATCATTTCCCAATTGTGTTTGCCTGATGGTTAAACGTTTTTAATGAGTCAGAATAAAAACCCAATATAGTTGAGAGAACTTAAAGCTCATGGGTTCCTATTTGGGATCATGCGATATGCTAATTTTTGAGGGGGGCAGAGAGTTCGACCCCAATTCTTTGGCGAAATCGAGAGTTTGACCTCAAGTCTTTCTGTTCCTTAGTGTTCACACCTCGAGCCAGTGATCGAGAGAGACGTTGATTATAAATGCCATCCATCTTAATTCATGTCACATACCTTGGCGCACCTTAGCAGTAACAGATTTTATCGTTTATACGGGTGGTGTACATTAGAGTTATATAATTTAATTAAAAAGAATATAAAAAATAAAAAATATTTATTTTATTTGGAGTATTTATTTCAATTATATTTCAGCAAGATATTTACTCAGAACCATCGCTTCCGATACGCCTTGGAACAGCACTTTCACCATATCTACCTCTTTTAAATTTGGGCTTACTCGTACCAGCAGTGATCGTTCTTTTTAGCGGTCGACATTCATCACGATCGCTATTCTTTATCATTTTCTCAACTGCGTTCCTTGTATCGTTATTTGTCGTTTTTAATCGAAAATATCAGGTTTGTTTTTAATTGTTTTCACATCGGAGGTTTCAGAAGAGGTCAAAGGTCAAAGGGTCAGAGGTCACATGAAGTTCGCTATGATACAGTTTTAGTCTCTGCAAGTGAATAATTGATTAGAGACGGGAAGATATTCGTAACTGCGAGCAATGAATCAGGTGGAAGCTTTACTGCTTTGAAACTAATTTTTACGATGCTCCTGAGAAAGTTTATTGATATCTCCCATGATGGAAAATATTTGTTGGAATTCAGTGGCTGTGCTTAATGCTTGAAGGTGTTGGATTAGCCTTTATGCGTTGATAGTGTTAGTAGCCGATGGATGAGATAATGAGGCAGTATCGGGTGTTTTGGATATCGAACTTCGTATCTGATGCGAATTTATGTGTATCACACTCTTCTCCCGTATCCGACGGAGTCGATAGGTACTCGGACCATCAAAATATCGCAGAAAAAAGTGAGGGGAGGAAATAGCAAACACTGCTGGAAAAAAAATGAAAAGAGGAAACTGCGAGGGGGTTGAGAAAAAGTAATGAAATAAGTCTGCTGACTATGGTGGGTTTATTCCAATATTACTAGAGTGGTCAGGAGCTCCATCTCCTGTACCCCCTTCGTCTGCTAGGGGGCTGTCCTCTCGTAGGAGAAAACAGGAAAGGATTTATGAACTGCTAAACAAGGTTCGTTGACCGAAAGACCGAAATTTGCAGGAGAATGTTGCGGCACGTATTGCACGATCGAAAATGGCGATCGCCGATCACTGCAAACCGAAAGGTCTTTTATCGGAGGCGCTGAACGTTCTCAGTGGATTCCTCTTTATTAAGGGGAAAAGCGAATGTCTTCAGTATCATGAAGTATGTACAAAGTATGCTCGCTTGAAGGGTTGGTTAGTCGAGCGATCAGAGTTCCAGGATTTGATGGAGCCCATTTTCAGTCTTTTTTTACCCCTCGCATTGAGGTCCACTCTGAGTCCTCTTCACTAAAAAGACGCAGGAGATCTCTATTGCTTTACCTCTTGCGTCCCCTATGCCTTCGTTTTTCGCAACTCGCAAGTTTGTGCCGTTATCGGCTTTGATGTTTCGAAGATGAGCTACAATTTTGCCTATGATATCAATATTTTTATGTACTTATTTACTTAAGAGTAGCAATAACTGATTTCGATAGTGGAAGATGATTTCGATGTCACATTCGCGAATTGATCTAAACGAATCTTAGAGTCGCATTCATTCTTCATGTTTAACTAATTTTTGTCATATTATCAAAAATGGACAAAAATATTTTTGTCAACTTTTGTCATATTATCTTTGTGTTAATCTAAGTTTGTGATACACTAAGTTGTAGATTGTGTGACATCATTGTCTTGTTGAATTTTAAGGCTAAAAAAAATATCTGCATGAGGGGACGTAAATAAAAATTTTGTGAGTTGCATGGATTTTTGCTCAGTAATTTTGTCTTCTTTTTCAAGTTCCTGGCCATTTGGGAATTATAGAGCGTATTCATTATTATGTGGGCAATTTAAATTTAAATCATATGTATAATCAGTGGTTGGTATAGGTGAAACTTGTACGAGTACAACCAAAGATGAGTACATTCTGAGGTGGAAGATGAATGCGACTTCATAGAATCATTAATTACTTCACAGGAATAAACATAGTTTGAAGGGAAGATTTTGGCAAATAAAAGTGGTATTTATATTATATGACCAATTAAATAGAGATTGCTCAATAAGTCTTTTTTTCCCGAACAATGCAGTCCTACTCTTTTAGAATATTGGAATCCATTTCATGTTGTTTTATTCAGAATTTTGGAATAAATGTCATGGTTCTGAACAAATTTGTTAGTTGTCGAAGAGTGGTATTCAACAAAGCAAGCTTTAATGAAATATAGCTTTACGGGCAGGTGACATCAACAACGCTGATCAGATGGGAGGGTGGGGGGGGAGGGGGGGGGGTTAAGTTATTGAAAATAAATGTGAATGAATTTCAGGACCTGTTCGTTGATCCATTATATGAGATCTCTCCACTTGATGTTGTATGTGATGTGATATCGAATTTTATATTCACACCGTTGGGTATATTTGGACGTCATTTCAATGTGTTCTTCAGTGAATTCTATCGTGATTCACCAATTCCACTTGTTCTCGTGAAAACAATTCTCTTCATTTTCCTCACTATTTCGATTCTTTTTTGGGCATGTGGCTATAGGCTAAGAACAATCTTTGCGACACTTGAACCAGCTAGTAAGTTTGAAGTTCGCTGTTTTTATTTTGTTAATTGATAATCTGAGGTGATAATTATCGGAGAAGAATTAGATTCGATTCGTATTATGATAAGTATCGAATTGCAAAGTTTTAAGGAAGAGAAAATTAATGGCAGACAAAATGAATTTGATTATCGTGATCGGAAACGAAATGAAGAAACCTTTTAAAATTGGAAATGAGAGTTTAAGGCAGGTAATTTGGAGAGTGGTGGTATGCTGAATTATTTATTGGTAAAGAACTAAAGATAGCTATTAGAATCCTTACCGATGTCTATTTTTTTTTTCAGTTTCCTTAATAGCTAAGTAATTTTCCACTCGCTTTCATGTTTATTTATTTATAAATTTATTTATTTATTTATTTATTACTGTCCTCGTTTCATTTCTTCTATCGCATCTTCTAGCTCATTCCCTTCTCCCTTATCCAATCGCCGAGAACAAATAGCAGTCGAGAGGATCATTTGCTTGCAACAGTGAATTTATCGTCTGTTTATGTTTGCCGTCAACTACTTCCTGTTTCTCAATTGTCGAATACGTTACCGAACATGGTCTTTTAATTTGCATCCATCTTTAAGCCTTGTACCTTGATGCACCGTTCGATCGCGACTTTAAAGCGCTCTATCAAAGCCAAAAGATATTTTTCGTGACGAAAATGTAGAATTGCATTAAAAAACTGAAATTCTAGTGCGGCTATTAACTCAGAGTAATGAAGGTTGGGTTGAGGAGAGCTTAGAAACGTTAGCAATAGATGGTTGATTGAGCGAGATAACGGCATTATTTGCCATCAATGCATCATTGTGAGTATTGAGGATGATTTGAAATATATTGGGCAGTCATCGCTAGTTTCTTTTCCTAATCGAGGCTCTATTTTTTTAGAATACTTTTCATGTTTTTTTTTCTTTTTTTGCTCATTTCCGATAATGTTTTTGCTCAAATGTTCTTAATCTTACAACGTCGAAATCGCTAGCCCGCACCTCAGCAGTTTCGATTCTCTTGTTATGGCCAGGACAGAGTTCAGGACAGAAAAGTTCGTGAATTAGTTCGCGAACATGAATTATTGATGGAAATTAATCACGCTCGGATTTTGACAAAACGTAGTGGCATGTAAGATTCATTGAAAATATAATTGAGGAAATGGAGAGAAGGATATGTATATGGTTAGAAAGCAGAAGCCTTGTGTAAGAAGGGAAATTCTATTTCCTTGACCTTGCCTGCGACCTTCGTTTGTATCGGAACCTTTCTTTGCGGCATGATTCAGCCTTCGTTTTGCGTTTATGCAGTAGTATTTCCATATGAAGTTCTGGCTGGTTCCAATCATTGTGGAAATAAGGTGTGTTAAATTCTCTTGTTGGATGCCATATAATCGTTACAGATGTGACGTATTCGATACGAGGTCGTTCGGCTTCTCCAATTTCGAATCGACCAGCAGTTGAAGATCGTAAGGAACGACAACTCGAAACCGCTGCGTCTAAGGAATCTATGCCAACACTCTCTGCTTCAGTATCTTGTAGAAGTCGACCAACAATGAGACACGATCATGAACGGAATCCAAAAAAATCACAAAGTGTCGGACGGACTTTGTTTTGAGTTATTTGTGTATGAGCTGCGGATCCACGACTTGGTCGTTTTGGTCAAATCAGCTGTCCTCTGAATTATCATCCGATCGGGAATGAGAGAAGGTACGAGAATTAGCTGCCTTCCCTTCGATATCTTTCTCACTTTCGGCCTCAGAAATATCGAGAGAAATTTAAGCGCGATAATTTAGAGCCTAAATTTCTCGCGTTTCCTGTTTGTCCATTGTTCCGTATTGGAATTCGTCTCATTTTGCCCTTCAAAATCTGTACATCTTAGTCCTGTCATTTATGGACAAAACTTAATTCGTACATAAACTCGAAAAGTTTCATAGACTTCAAGAAAAGTTTTCTATGATTGTGGTTATTGGTGGACAATTCTGTTTGATGATCGCTTTTTTGGAATACTCTTGCCAGCTTCCTTCCGGTTTGTTTATTTTTTCTAGTCGGATTTATATGATTATCGGTGGTTAAGTGTGCAAATTGTTTTTCTTTCTTTTTTTCTATTGTTTTTTTTTCAATTTCTGAGAATATTTTGTTGCTTGCAATATGTTGGGTATTATAGATGTGTAAATAATCTGTTTTTTTATTGTGAATGAGGATTTGCTGCATGAAAATTCTCCAATAGAACTTAAGCAGCATAAGCAGCATCAAGCTATGAATTAGCGGCGGAAAGATGTAACTCGCTTGCTCATATGAATGCTCTTAGAATGAAGGGAAAGAGATTAAAGGAAATGATCATGACTTTCAAAATTGGTATTTTTATTTATTTTTTATTTTTGGGGTCTCTAAATGAATGGATACGGTAGAGTTGTTTTGGTTATGTTATGGTGGTCTCGGATTCCTTCAGAGATTTCGAATTCGGCTTTGTTCATTTGCATATGTGTTTTGTAGAGTTTTTCTATTGTATGTGCAAGTTTTTTTAAATGGTCTACAATTTGCTTTATATATTTATATCTTTCTATTCTCATGTTAGGTTCATCTTCCGGTTTTCTTATATAAACCGGAAGTTCAGACGTCACCAACAAACAACGGCATTTTCCCTTTCAACTGAACATTGAGTAGTGATGAAGAGTAACAGGCAGTATATAGGATATGATGATATGTTGTGTTGGTTCAAGCATAATAAGACTTGGCTAGAAGGTGTTGTTTTTGGGGGGAAATATTTGGAGTTTTCAGTCGAGAGCGGAAAGTTTTGAAGTGGTTTCTTTGCTATTTTGATTCGTTGTTGAAGAGTCGAGGGATATTTCTTCTCGTCATCGCTGATTTTCTTCAGATCCAATTCGGAACAATTGATAAAAATTGTTTTCATTTTTTAAAATATCCACAAAATATTCGATTATTTATTCAAGTGCAATTCTCATTGATTGCGTTTAATTTATTGCTATTAAAATGAAAATCTTTCACTTATTTATGATATTTATTTATGAATGAATAGTTTATCGGAAATAGTTTCAAAATTATTGAGAGATGATTTCTTTATCACATTTTGCTTCACTTATGGTGATAAACGTTGATTGCTTATTCGTTTTGAATCGTTCTCGCATTTTGAGTGAATTGAAATGAAACGATTTATAAAAATTGATCATAAATAAAACTAAAAATTAAAAAATATCTTTAAAAAATTTCATTCCTATGGAAATTAATTCTTGTTTGTCTTTTAGCATTCGTATTTTTCCTACTTGGATTGATTATTTTCTTGTTCTTTGATAATTTTCTCGTCATTTTTTTCTGGATATAGCAACGCAGGTGGAAAGTGATATGCTTCATTGGAGCGTACGAGCTAGTTACATCGGGAAAATGGCTTATTTGACGAGTGATTTAAATGGCGTAAAAAAATGTCCGCACAAAACTGACGAGCCATAAAACTCGAGGCAATTGGGGATCAGAAAATGGCCGTTACGGTGTTCGGGATTTTCATAAAAACACCTGTGATCGTATAGTGCCTGGAGATCTGTTGCATCGTAGCTTGGGGGGAGGGGGGGGGGGGGG
>JAARMF010002648.1:732-25367 GCA_022844705.1 Toxascaris leonina
GTCCCACCACTCTCCTCGTGCCTCCTGCAAGACGCCGAGATTCCCTCCTTGCCTCCTTAATGACTGGAGTGGTAGCCCGCAAAATTTTCCGTGCTCCGGCTGTCCGACGAACGCTGAAAGCTGAGCTAACATCACCGTTCCATCGTTGAATCGCCAGCTCATATCAATAAATCATTAGCTAACGTTAGGCCATTATAGTCGTTTAAGCGTAGAACAAGCGTGTCCTGAAAGAACTTGAGAACTGGATTATTGGGAATCGTTTGGTATCGGCGAGCCTCCTGGAGGGAGAAAATGTGTCACTAAACTTATTACAATAAGTTATATGAGAAAAAACTTTCTTCTCAAAGTAAGATTCGTTTTTATCGGAGTACTTCTGAGCCTGACGATCGTAAACTATGTGGAGGTTCTATGCGCACCTATGTGCCTGTAACTTCTTTCGACGTTGTTCAATCAGTTCGAAAGTTGACACCAACGGTTGCCTCTGTTGCACTGCTTACCTGCATGAATGGCTCAGGCCGCTACTTATATTGCCATGACGCACCAGGTAAGTGGAGATTTCCAAAAACGCTCAGAACGGATGAACCATGTGTGTTTTCGGGTGCGACCGCTCGTTTCACTAGTCGCTGTTTCCTCTCGTCTAACCACATGCAGCCCAAATCATCATAGCCGAATTTTTCAGACGCATAATCGCCGAAGGCAGAATTTGCGCTGCAGGTCGGTGGTGGCATTAGCTGACATGGTCAGATCTCTTCGTCTTTCACTGTTTTTAGGCAGCACAGCTCCCATGCTAGTTTTGCATACATTTGCGAACACTATTTCACAGACGTACATGCTTCTTTCTATGACAGTCTATGAAAATATGAAAAATGCCTGTGAAAAACGCTTCACTGACACCCCTCCATAGACAGACATGATAACAGAAAAGATGAGATGTGTATTGTTTTCAGAAAAGCACCACATTACTCCTATAATCATGCAGTATTCGACGTTAGATCTCCCGTTTCAGCTCCTCCGTTGCCCGATCGCAGATTAGCACGTAGTTAGGCAGTCTTGTTAATAGTTATCTGCGACTCGGTAAATATGATAAGAAGGGCCGTTCCATCGATGAAGCAAGCAATCCATTGCTCGTTAGTGCTCGAGTGTTGAGCAACTATCAAAAATCGGTCATGCTGTAAAAAGATTGGCGGTTTCAGCGTGCTTTCAATATGGGAATTGGAATTCTGCTGATGTAATCATCAAATATTGGAAGTGTAATGTATATAAGTCGCAATAATGCAATCGGAAAGTAAAGAGAAGCAAGAACAAAACGGAAACAAGTGAAAGTTTTGCGCGACCGACTTTTGGACAACATCAGTAAATCGAGCACAGTGGCGGTGACGTACAGTGGGCGTCGAATGCTCTCATTAACGAAAAATTGTTTGCAATTTGATTGTCTCTACGGTGAATTGATAACGAACGAGTTGAGAATGCAACTTATTCGACTTTGTCGTCGATAAGATTGCTTCAGCATTTTTCCGCTCCCGAATATCTCAATTATGAAAACGATAAATTTTTCTCATAAGAGGACGATCTCACTCATAAATCACAAATTTTTAATTCGTATAATTTCAGCTCATTCGAAAAATANAAGGACGATCTCATTGATAAATCACAAATTTTTAATTCTTATAATTTCAGCTCATTCGAAAAATATACAATACTCTTGGCACATAGATTCGGATCTAAGAATTTGCACAGTCATCATATATGGCCTCTGAGAAAATGGGCATTTACTCTTGCAGAAAATTGCTTTCTTCAAAAGCATTATGGCGACGTCATGCCTATGCATATGGTTGTGCATATTTACTACACTATCTTAGAACGTCGAAGGTAGGCGCGATCAGAGCGGCACCTTGTACTCCCGTTTTGGGCTGGTCACGTAGACAGGATCAATGACAACAGGTGGACCAAGCGAATCGTCGAATGGTACGCAACAGAGGTCAAGCGAGCACGCCGTAGAGCGCCAATAAGATGAGAACATTCTTTGCGACGTCTATATGGTGTTGCTTGGACACGGCGAGCTCAAGATCGTGAAAGATGGGAAAATTGCCAGGTGCATCGATGGAGAAAACGACGAAATCGATGAAATCACTGCTGTTCAAGGTATTCAAGGTATCTTAGACTGTCGGCAACTGATGCTTCATTCACAATACTTACTAGGCGCAAATCGATCACACAATTTCCCTCTAAACCGGATTCACTCTTTATGAGTCAACTTTGCGAATACTTGTAGCAGCCATTTTTTAGCTGCGCAAAGAATGTGCACGCATTTCATGCCGGTCGATTGTTCATTGACACCGGTCTTAATGCAAAATGTGAATTCTTGTCGAAGATTAATGCGACCGCACAAGTCAACTAAACCAAGAGTGCACTTTTTTCGCGCAGTTGATAATTGATGGGTGTCTATCAAACCGGTTGCTGATGATAGTGGGACACAAACCATATTTTCAAACTTCGTTTTGAAACAGATCACTACAGAAATGACTACGAACTCCACAGCAAATACAGTTTTTGTTGGAGTGACATCATTCTGTTGGAGTGACATCACTTTGTGTGGGTATCAATACATTTGTGCGTAGAGGCTTTGATACCCACACAAAGTATTTCGTTTCAATTATTGAGCTCGCATTTGAGAGCATCTATTATTTCGTCAAGAATGAGTCAATTTGCAGTGTTACCGCTGAATTAATTACTCATCGCCTGTAAATGCACTCTTTTTCCACTTTGATTTGTATAAGAACTACGCGTTTTATTTAGGAAGGTATAACTCTGACGATGATTTGCAGTGTTTCTAGAGGGGAGCAGTTGTTTTCTTGAAGCTAACGCAGAGCAACTGCTTCATGTTTTCTTCAGCATTACATTAAAAGCTGCTCATAAAATGATTTCTCGTCCTCTGTGACCAACCACAAAAGAAATCGGTGGACAGTTGGTCAGGGCATGCAAAATATTTCAGCGAATGAGAAGTCTCGTCATCTTCACATCAGACTGCGATGTAAGTTTCCTCGTTATCCTCCCTTCCAATTCTTGTGAGCGTTAGTAAAGCGGGAAAAACCGCCGCAATGCACATATGACCGCATGAAAGAATTGCAGCTTTGAATTGATCTCAAATTGAGACCAGCAGTGCTGAACTGTCGTAAGAAAATTCAATAATTTGATAGGTGACTTATCCGATGTTTTCTGGTACAGTTATTCGATTTGTTTTGCAAATCTCATGCAGAAATCAGTGTCTGAACCATCANGATTCGATTTGTTTTGCAAATCTCAGTGCAAAAATCAGTGTCTGAACCATCAAATTTCATTTTATGCTGCGAAAGAAATTTAACTCTGCAATACTCATCGAGTTCTATGATCAGCTGACGTCTTTTTCGATGCACAAAGAGCGCCAACTGCAAATTATTTCAGTACCAACGCTCCATTCAGGTTCACATTTCTCCGTTCAACCCACAGCTAATATCCAAAAGCTAGGCAAACAGCAGCATCAAAACACTACGGCATGTTTGAATGTGCTTTTCTGATCCTCTGCTTTTTACGAGTTGCAATGATCTATGACTTATATTCTGCATCATCAGAATCGAAAAACGGCCAACACAGTAGCATTTAGGTCTGGAAGGATCCACTATCGGCTTGTGATAGAGATCGGAATTGGGACCAAAAATTCCTCAAATCTATACTCATTGACTTCTGTCCCTTTAGTCGCTGATATTGCTTTATTTGCCTCCTGAAAAAAAAAGCTTTGTCTTGATGCACTTCTTCATTTTCATTTGCTGAGGAGCTACAACCATCTCAAGTTCATCATCCGTTTGGCTGAATCAATAGCAGATGATTTTTGAAACAGTCGAGCTAGTCTCATCTGGTGATCGCGCTTTAGACAACCACAGACAGAAGCACAGCATCCAACTGCTTCTTTTCTTTATATTTTTAGCTGCTTAGCAAAGCCATTGTTGACTTACCTCACAATTCGGGCACAAAGAAGTTTTAAAGTGATTCCCATAAACAAGGTAACTGGGAACGATGGGTATATTTCCAGTTGAGATGGCAGCGGACAAATATTTGTCCAGCATCATTCCAGCAATGAAGCCATTAACCAGCTATTCAAAAGTGTTTATCACTGCTTCGCACCTCTCTTTTCCACAATTGAAGTTTTCCTTCAAGGAATATGTTCAAAATATCTCCCAGGCTGTCAGCATGACGGTATTGATAACTATGTCAAGCTACCTCTGGCGCAACGCAGGCTGTTGCTACTGCTGACTCAGTCAAGGAATTGCAGAGGAGAGGTCAAGAGTGAAGCAGCATGACGTGTTGCCGAGAATGGACATTTTATTAATGATATATCGGTCTGTACAATGATCAGTACAACAAATAACATTCAGAAGTCTTATAGAATCTCAAATGCATAGATGCACAACAAACAATACGCAGATATGTTCCTCAATGAAACAACTAATATAGCGATGCTCATTCATCACCACTGCACTCATCACTTTACATGGCATATATGGCGGAAAAGAGCTACACGAAACCTATTCGATGGGGTGCACCTCAAAGCTCTATGTCAACATGGAAGCAAAAGTCTTTGTTTAAAACTCGCTCAGTCGCTAGTGGAAGGCATGAAAAGAGGAAGTTGATAATACCTCTTGTGTATCCACTTCATTTGAATGGGCATTGCGAATTATTGTCAAGATAAGTTTGCTATATCGCCATCATCATTAGTGACTTTTGAGTAGCTAGCGGGNGTGACCTTTGAGTAGCTAGCGGGAGGTTATATATGGTTTCTAACGTTGTGCACCTTTATCTACTTCTGTTTCATTTATCTATATCTCCAGTTTTCATTCTCATTTCGAGCACTTTATGGATCAATTTGCTTTGCTTCCTTCAGTGAAGAATCGCCCGAAACATATGCTCACTGTCGAGCTGATTGTCCTCGGCTATATTCAGATTGGAACAAAAACATTTCCCTGTACAATCATTGCAAGCATCTCTCCGATCATATGCAAATACTATCAACGAAAATTATTGCAGCGCCCACCAGACCGCACTAAGGCCGCACACGATTGGGGTCACTATAAGTAAATAACAAAGCAGCTAGGACGCAGCCATCTACATTCAGTTTTTAGTAGCGATATAAATGTCCCCCAGACATCAAGCTGGCTTTGGAGAGGCTCAGGAATTAAGACCGACAGGAGGATGGGCATGTTCCGTGACGGAGATGAACTATTTGTCCGAAGTGCTTGGGGAATGCGACTTTCATATATCCGGCAGCATTGTGTAAATTAGCACTTGGAGTGGCGCTGCATAAATGACTGACAAGAAAGGAAGTTTTTGGCCTTAGCGGCGGCAGTCTCCTCAAAATTTTTAGTGTTTTGTTAATCAACATTGGTCATCAGATAGATCGATGTGTACATCGTGGAATGTAGGCCCCTCATGCGAAAGCAATGGCTCCGTTTCTGCAGTCCTTCTTGTAATGGAACTGGGTGTATGCAACGTCGTCAGTCCTGAAGACTGCAATGAAGTTGACAGATGAATCCGAGCGGTCACCAAATCCAACGATAGATCCGATGTTCCTATAAAGAAGGGAAATGAAACATCGCACTGCGGACAGCTCCAATAGTTAAAACTGCTGCATATTCACCACGATATTGAGTGGTGGATGTGCAGCCGAAATTTTATGTATCCAAGCAATCGTAGATGGGAATGCAATGCTTGTATTACTTCGAACTAATTTTTTTTAACGGAATATAACACTCATTCGGAAATATATAAATGGCTGCTTGCGTTGATGGGGTTGAATTCAATCGAGAGCATCTGAGTGCTGATAATTTTAAGCGATCGCGTCAATGATGAGATTCAACACTTTCTTGTATATACTGAATGTTAACAAAAATGCGCGCATTTGCGAAGCACAAATAATAATAATAAGCATATACGTATTCGACTGATTATCGTGTTCCAAGATTATAAGTGGTTTTCTTGAATTTCTATACAAGCAGACTTTCACAGAGTCACATAGTAAAAACGACGTCGAGATGACGTTCTGCTTGCCAGAATAGTTTGCACGAAAGGTTAATTGTTATGCATGGCTTTAATTAAATTGTTATGCATGTGTGGATCGGCTTTCATGAATGTCTTCGGAACAAACAGTTTTGAAACTTCAGCACGATGTTTGAACCATTTTCATCTTGCCTCTTTTAGGCTGCCAAGAGTCGCTTATCACCGTCGTTCTATGCTTCTCGTCGTGAATATCATTGCACACTCTGTATACCAGCCACTATGTGTAAAACGATGTTCTGTTTATTTACAGCGGTTCAACGATTGTGCGGCAGAGGTTTTCGCCTTACATGGTCCGCCTGTTGCCGCTCTGCGCTCGCTTCAATTGAGCAAACACATTAAAGCTGAAGCGACGAAATTTGACTGATATTATCTGCTGCATAGAGTGACCACTATCCCAACTTTCAACAAGATCCTCCGATATCTTCAACGGTAGTGGAATGCGAAATGGGCACTCTGGGGACAAAAAATCTGAAAGCGTGCAGCGATTACTCCAGTCACGTTTCAGAGGCGGTTCGACAGGAAATACGGATGCGAGCATAACGTGGAACTTTCCAGGATCCCTTGAAGGTTTTTATCATCATTGACACAATATGGAGCTGGTGAGTGTAATTAGTGGGACCGCCAGGGTTTGCGAGGCAGAAACTGACCTAAAGGTGTCACATTTTTCGGTCGAGTGACAAATACGGAAATTTCGGAATTATTACCTATCTGATGCAATCGTTTTCATTTCCTTGTTCTGCCAAGGACACGAGTAACCAAAATTTGGCACTCCGTTTTAAAAGTGATTAAAATCAAGACCACCGAACCCGACCAGCCACAAGCATTCCTGTGCAGATGAACTGCTCTAAGCAATCATTTCTGTTGGCACCCGCACAACAGCGAATGAATAACACTCACCGGAAGAAATGGAAGCATTTTGAGTCTGGAGACCACCGGCTGAGCTGCGAGGCTCAGTGTCAGCACTTTCAGCCGTCGCAGAAGAGTCTCCCTGAGTAGGTGCTGCTGCCGATGGCGGTAGGCGAGGGGGCAATACAGTTGAGCAGTGTCGCGATGGCGGAGCGCGGCTAAAGCGACTCTGCGTCACATCCACGGAGTGTGTCCTAGAAATAGCACTGAAAAGGTAGATATGCGTGACATCGGCAACTGAAAAGCGTCTCGCAGCACGGAACTCGCAGCAGAACCGTAATTCACAAACTTGTCTTGCTACAACTTTGGAAAGGACTTTAGTTCATCAGCACATTTATTCTCTCGCAAAGAGGCTTCAAAATATTGGATCACGTAATATGCCAAATATGCCACACAAACTTTGAGGAACTTTCAGACCGTCGCACAATTCGTTCATTGCCGAGTAGAATGAATAAAGGCGGCGTGATGTCTTACCTTGCTAAAGTTTTGGAAGGCACGAAACCGGATGCGTACAGCCTTCCCCTCGCGCTGTGAGGAGGAGACGGCAGCACTGTATTCCCGAATTGTTGTCGCTTGTGTTGTTTCTGTTCGAGGAACATTTCGACAAGCAGATCCAGCTTCTTATCTATTTTTTCCATCTGAAAATTTCTCGAGATTATTGACCAGAAGACTGTTAGACGCTCACGAAACCGTTCCAACCAGATTCCTTCAATTCGGTTCATTGATGCACCCATCAAGCACTCTGTCGGGACAAGGGTGGCGAACAAAGTGCTGGTACTATCCCTGGCATGATGAGGGTAAACTGGATCATCAAGAAACCATTGGGAGATGACCTTCATAAGGCAATGTTTAATCCATGTAACAAAGCTCAAGAACGCTGTTACGAAATGACAGGCTACGAAATCGAAAATCAAAGCGCTTGGAATGAAACTGACACAAGAAGGAGAAAAAGCAAGAAGGTCACTGGCCGACCAAACGGCAAGTGCTTATGTTAAGGGGGGAGAGACATGACAGGATGGAGTCGGATTTTATGTTTCGAGAGAACGCAAAGACAATATGATGTCGTTTCGTCCTCATCTTTTCGGAATTTCTCAGATCACACCTACGGTCGACAGGAAAATTAGCTTACCTATGATCCAGTCGTGAATGGAAAACGTTCTTCTAGATTTTATAGTAAAGGGTAGACAGTGGTAGGTTAAAAAAGTAACTCGACATCAGCAATCTTCGAGAGCTTAGAAACGCGGATAGCTGCCAAGAAAGCATGCAGGCTGTTGACAGTGGTGGAGAGGAATGGAGAGGAAAACTGGAAGGATTGTAACAGGAGCCCAACTGTTGAACAGGAGAGCCAACGGATGGCTCCAAGGAACAGCAACATTGAAGGGCTGGGTGATTGATGCCCGAATGAGTATGAATCTATCGCTCGGCTCGGCTATGAGAAACTATGACCGGGTGGAAAGAAACACATAATGGATACCAGAGATTGGCACAAAAATCAGAGGTTGACTTACAATGAGATTATGTGATTCTCTAGGAAAAGGGTAGAAAGGAGTCGAGTCAAAGAGACAATGAATCGGGATATGACGAGAAGTCTGCAGCTAATGTTCAGCAAAACAACGTAAGTGTTCCTACTCGATGTTCGTTTCCTTTATTACAGGTAGAGATTAAGAATTGCTTCCAGAATGTGGTCGATGCTGAGTTTAAATCATTTGCGTGTGGTCGATCCATCTTTGAATTTGTTGAATAAACGCAATAATGAGATTTGCATCGACAAGTGACAACTAAGAGGTACTTCTAAAGCTATAGCAAACTGAACTTGTTGCATTTCTGCTCATCAAGATAATAGAGCGATAGTCGTTGAGCTATCAACGTTACGGTGCTCCAAATGTTCATACGCCAATTCCACATCATCAACTCATTTGCATTGATCTCATGCAAGAGTTTTGCTGAGGAGAACAATTTTGAAACTGCCGCGACGAGCAATGAAGTGGAGAGAATCGCAGGCAATGAAATGAGACTCCACTCGCTTCCAGAATCAAAATGGCAGAAGATGCCCTAAGATTTGGTGCACTTGAAAATTTTTGTTGCAGCCTGCCTCAATCATAATCTGCTGTCCTGCTGGGCGTGTCTGCTGGATTCACATCGCATTAACTGCTCTGGCACTTTCCTGAGCTTATCGAAAATATGTCATTGTGAAGCTGCACTCCAGAGGGCTGGACATTGTCATTAAGATGGAGGCAGACTTAAATTGTATATATTGAAAGTAAGCAGCCCATGAAAATGGGTACGAGTGAGCGCCATAATCTAATAAGAAAACAGTGTCAAATTTCGAGAGGTAGGGACCTTTTAATTATACGGTTATTATCCTTCTTTAGCCGCTGAACATTCTTGCGCAATCTGGTTTCCCCCATGTAGAAATAGTCCATTTAAGCCCTGTCCCCTCATCGTCTCCAACCTTAGCTAAAACCCCGAAAACGTCGCCATTTCTACATTAAGCTATCTGCACCAGAAACAATTTCGCTTTGAGCTAACGGCTTGTGTGGCGGGAGAGGAAGGATGAGGAATGGTCAATGAAGAGCGAGAATTCATTTGCCGGTCTATTTTCGTTGACACCTTACGAGGCAGTTACGGTGTGCCTAATGATGTTTATCGCAGCGAAAACCAGGTTTTGCAGATAAAGCGGACGAACGTATTAGGTGAAGATGAATACAGTCCACGGCGAAATTATCACTGAAGAATTGTTTGCCGGATAAGTTCGCCACTGTTTTTGTTATTTTGTCTGCTGCGGAACTAGATGGGAAAATCTCATACAGCTTTAGTGGTTTCCTTAATGACTTCTTAAAAACAAATATGACCTGCGTGTATGCTAACTAGAAATTGAGTGCTCAAGTATTCATATTCCATCAGGATATATGTTGGTGTTTATTTTGTGTTTTCTATTCTTTACTCTCGTCGACATCACAGCGAAATCGCATGAATCATAAGGAATAATGTAAAGACTCAACGAATAAAATGGCGGAATAACGACCGAAGATCATTCTCCTCTGTGAAATGTTACGTTGTCGACTCACCTGCCTTTCCATTACGATCACTCGATGAGTTAACGATACCTTTGACTCCTCTTTTGGCTTTCCAACAATTTGGTCCAACCTATAAAGATTCAGATTTCGTTTATGACGATCTCGTATTATATGGCATGTCATCATTGATCCTTACTTTCAATGTCAACATTTTAAGCAGAAGTTTGTCTCCTTGACGGATGAAGCTGCTATTTATATACAGTAGAGTGAGATCTGTTGAGGACTTCGTGATGCAAAATCGTCGTACGAAGTAGAACAATCCCAAACAACTGCGGAAATATTATAAATATGTGCTTGGAGATTTTATTGCATTGATATTCCACAAATGAAGCAATACAATAAGAAGTGGATTACTGCAGTGTCGAGTGTGTGACAAATAATGGATGGTTATCGAGGGATCATCACTCAGTTTAAAAGAAATGTTGTTATGCTATGCAAAGTTGCTTTAACGTTCACTATTCAAACAATCATCAAAATTTGATACAGCAGTCTAATAGATCGACTCAGCAATTGAATTGCAAATTTAACTAAAACGTTCAACGTGAGCCTTTCAACGAGACGTTGCTAATGTTCGCATTGACATACACAGGAATATAATATCAATATGAAGACACAAAATTCAGCAGTGCTTCATCAAGTAGCTACGATCATCTGAATATGAACAATAAGCCCTCCTAAGGGGAAGAATTACACCTGACTGCGATTTCATATATCCAGCTCTCATGTGGGTAATGAATTATGCATTGACATTGAAGCCTACTGTAAAGCATGGGTATATTCCTTTCGCAAGATATGAACGATTAGAATGATTCGCATTGATCGTTAGAGAACCTGGTGACTGGGATATTCGATCGTGCTGAGGGAATTCTTTGAATAGTTAAAATAAACAATGCTAGGTGTTTGATATCCTCTTTAATTGGGGCCGACTCGCATTTTCCGAAAATGAAAGAAGCGTTTCTTTAAAGAAATGATCCCGAATCTTAGAACCTCAAAAGATTTCAATGCCACACTAGCACTATCTTAAACAGCATCTCAGTATTTCTTCGCAGCTGTTATCGCGTTTGAGAATCAGTCCCCAATCTTGCCTGACATCAGCCCTTGCTCATTCTACTGATCGCATACTCGTACCATAAACTTCCGAGTCTCGAGAAGTATAGATGTCTTCTATGAGCCTGGCGAGAAGAACAACAAAATATTGCACTGCATGCAACTCACCTTTGTTGAACGCATTTCACTCGTGCTTGGAGATCGACATGACCGGCTGAGTATTGCTCAATGACGTCTTTCACATCATAAGGCTTTAACGCCTCCTTGAATTTCCGCCTTGCAACCAGCAGCTGTATCCGTCGTATTGCTCGTATAACATTTTTCAGCAATGGAGTGAATTCTTCCAAATTCCTTGGTTGTAGCGATGGAAGCTCGTCATCTGAAAGAATAACATCCATAACGTTAAATGACAGCGTTTTTACCTATAATGAGGTAGGCACAGCTGCGAGCACTGCTGAGGAAAATCTCACGCAGTGACATCACCAGATGGCACCACCGACAGATAGATGGCATGCGAGCAGGCTTCAGGCAAAAACAATCCATTTCGAAGCTTCTGGCTTCTCACTCTCATGAGACCATCTTGGGTGTTGTATAACAAAGAGATGACATCATGCTGCGGTTGAGGAAATACAAACGTTCAGCTAGATGAAGGTCAGAAAATTTTCAAAAAAGGGGAATTGAGAGCGCTGTTTGGTTCCTATAGAGGAAATCTCTTCAGCACAAAAAACGTGGGGATTTCCTGTTTGAGATGGGAAGTAAAGATTGATAATTGCAGTAATTATTATGGAGCGTTATAATTCCACGATCAAAGGCTGCGAATTCCAGTGTTCCTCTTACAAATCTTTCCTCGTAAACACGTTTCGACCTGTTTGCTACGATCTCAGCATGAAAGAGCAGTCATCTTAATGAGGCCCAAATCGGACGGTAGCAGCAAGCAGAGCTCGAGTGGCAGTGTACCTGAGGAGTTAAAGAATGCCTGTTNCGTAGCAGCAAACAGAGCTCGAGTGGCAGTGAACCTGAGGAGTTAAAGAATGCCTGTTTTAGAGCTGAAATATAGGCTGTTAGCGCGAAGCACATAACATGCGGATGCACGAGTTTCTATGATATCAAGCCTTCCCTACTTCCATATTGTGATTTTTTGGTGACTTTGTTATGCAGATTTCGATTGTGGATTTATTATGCAGACTTATCATGTAGAATGCGCAATTCTGTCATAATGTTTCATTCATGATCACAGGCAACGATGAGGCCTCGCTACTCTCGCAGAAAACTGGGCAATCTGACCAAAAAAACAGCTCAAATGACTAAAATTGGTACGAATCACCGACAGCACGATCCAATGCAGAAGATATTGATAATCATGAGATCTTGTTATAGACTGAACCACAGAATGCCTGAAAATTCGATGACGCACTAGCTAGGAAAAAATTTGACGTGTCGAAACTCGTAGGCAGATTCGCAGCATACCGTTAGCGACGTGCACTATTAATATAACGCAGAACTGCAACGACCGTGAGAGATCAGATCGGCTCTCAGAGCCATGCAGCAAATCCACCTCTTTAGACGACACCAGACCATATGCAAATTTTGCTCACTCGCAGTCATCCTACTGAACTCGAGCTCAAACGCAGAGGATGACTTATGTAAATAATTTTCATGTTCTCAGTGCTCATCAAATTCGAATCAGAAAATGCTGTGTACTGGAATGATTTGGCCATTCTGACCGCCATAACGAGCACTTGATCAGAGTTCACTTACTCCCGAATAACTTTTGGATTTGTCAAAGATTATTATTCACTGCATAGGAATATACCATTTGTGGTCCACGTTTTTACCCACTATTTTTCCATCATGTGGAGCGATTTTTCTTCACATTGAGTAGCTGTTGGCAATAGTGAACAAATCACTTACAGCGGTCACTTAATATTCATTCAGAGTATGTTTGTATCAGCGGAAGGGATATGCTTGCTTCAAGCTTGCCAAAGTCTTCAGAACATCACCTCTTTTTCCTATTAAAGGATTCTTTTCTGTGAAGGCACGTATTTCGCAGAGAAGACGAACTAGTTGCTACTTTAGTGATATATAATATATGAGTTTTTCAAAATTGATCTATTCGACAAACCTCGGCGATCGCGAGCATTGCTAGCTGAATGCATTTTCCTTTTCAGGTTGGGAAGAACGGCTATGAGGTAGTGTGCTTCCCCTTGAACGATGAGAGTAGGAGGAAATTCGCAACTGCTAGGTTATTTCTCTTGAAACACGGAATTAATACCATGCAATGACGGCTAACGATAAGGCTGACTCGAGCAAAACACATGCACTCACTCAAAATTGCAGGCATTACTCAAACTCATGCTCTGTAGATGGAAAATTGACACGAAACATGAGCGTTTATCGATGAAAGGCAAAACTGAACAAAGGCATGATGGTGATCGAGATTTTGACGAGAGACGTGAGTAAATTGCGCTGATGATAGCGGCTTAACGTTTCCCACCCGTGATGATATCAACAAAACAGCAGTACGCCCACCGCAACATTTTATAATTGATTGACTGCAAGATCCATCGAAATAGCTTCTATAATTCCTCTTGTGCGAAAAAGAACACAAGAGTGGTGCATAGCCAATTTGCGGTGGATNTTCTTTTGCAAAAAGAACACAAGAATGGTGCATAGCCAATTTGCGGTGGATGAAAACGGCAGTTACATGAAATCGGAACAGGCGCCTTTTGTAAGCGAGATCTGTTTCGCAGTCTTTTTTGGTACTATTTACATGCTTGCCCTTATTGTCGATGATGCTGTCTTCTATTGCCCTTATTTCACAAGAAGAATGATGAGAAATACTCGGAACAATCAATTTACTTCAATGGAATAGACGGTAGTTTTAAGCGTCTCATGTTTCATGATTTGAAGGACACGAAGGCTTCGACGAATCAGCGTGCACAACTGAAAACAGTGCAGTACAAGTGGGGTAGAGATAGGAAGAGCAGAGGAGAGAGGCCAGTCAATACCGATCGTGTAGTCAAACGAGGGCTTCCGCCGTTGTTGCGGTGCACACGAGCCTAACTGACCCCACATGGAGGTGTCGGCCTCCGTCTCCTGTTGTTGTTTGCGACGCATTCGTTCACACCACTGGTAGAGTGGCGCCATCATGAGGTTGTAATCGCCAATCATCTCTCCATCCTCGGTCAGATATTTGCATAGTGAGAGAGAACGCCGCTGTCGCAGTGTTTCTAAACCGGTTTCACTATGCTTTTTTTGCCGCTGGGCGCACCGCTCATCTACACTATTTTCACATGCAGGTACACTTTTCATATTTAAATTAGCTTCATTGTTGAATTCACCTACCTTCAAGGAGTCACCTCCGAAATGATGCATTTGGAGATGTGATAAATTTACGCATATGTACATGAAGTGAAACTATCAAATTCCGGATACGGCAGTGAAAACGAATTCGCCGCTATGCGCACTGCTGTGCAATTCCATTTTGATAAGATAATGACGGTGAGCTAGTTTTTGAAGTACAGTATTGTTGGGCTGCAGAAAGAAAATTTGAGATGAATGCCGAACATCTAATGAATTCCTTTTTGAGGTTCTACTCAGCGATGCGCCCTGTAATCATACTGAAATGCAATGATGAGGATGTGCAAGTGAAAAGCAGCAATAGCACTGAAGTAAACGCCCTGAGACGATCTTTTCCGTCATCTCCATCGTGAGATGGTGATTGTGAAGCGCACACAACAAATTGCTGCTAAGCATTGCAAGCGGAAACTACTCTTGAGTGGAGAATTCTGTTCATATTGAGAGAAGTCTAATGAAATCGAACCGAAGCATGCATCACAATGTGGCAAACGCTTGCCACTCTTAAGCGATCAGGCCACGAAACAGTACAGGAGAACCGAAGAGGCATATCTCATCACAACTTTGTACAGGCCACTCAACACGCCCATCATTGCAACCTCTGCGATTTCATACTCGCACAATTTCCGCAAACAGATTCAGTGTAAATCACTAGAAATAGTGCACTTCCTTCTTTCACCTTCATGTTCTAATTCCTTGTACAAATTTCACCATTAGCATGCACAGTTATGCATCTGTAAAACTTTTATAACCGATGACAAAACACCTCTGCCATCCAGACGATGTGCACCTTTAATTCGAATAAGTGAATGACCCTATACATTGATTATTGCACAGTTGGAGGGCAAGACTGGAGTAGGAGCCTTAGGGAGAGGAGGCCTTTGACGTCATCGAGTAGCCTCAAACTGCGAGTCTTCTGATAACGAGTAGTGCAATCATTTGCCGATTTTTTGCACCAGTTGATTGATGCGATGGATGAGGCGTTCTACAACAACGGAGGAAGACAATTTCTTTTTCTGAGGACGCTTATGCGCAAACTCAGAAATTTTTGATTAAAAGAAAGGTAGTTGAAAGCATTTGAGTAGTGTGAAGCATTCGAAACTCGCGTAAGGTGACCTGAGAGGGTGCGAAGTAAACAGAGGGTTGGAAGCATTACCTGACTGACTTAGCAACGATACTTCTATGGCGTCCTATGTGAGGGATATGAGGGGAATTTCGTTACTAAAGGTTTTCTGCATCACATTTCTTGCATCGTTTTTGTCAACCTCAGTGGAGCACTAAAGAAACAATATTTGCAAGTTGCTGGGAATGCGGTTCAAAGGTCACTTTGGTTGCTTATGCAATTTTACTTCCTGCTCAACTGCAGCAAAAGGATAAGCAAGATTGATATTTTAAAAACTGAAGGAGGAGTAAACCCGAACCAAAGCCGATGCCCACTGCAATAAGATATGACGGGAGCAGTTTAATGCATACCGATGTCGACGGTTCCTAACGACGAACTATTGGCAACGGCTCGATGCTGAATGGCCGAATCATCATGCGATTTCTTCGCCGTTCCGCCACTTTTGCTCCTCGACTTCCAACCACCCAAACTGAACCCTAGCGTACCAAGACTCTCCACCTCACTGTAGTCAGACGTCGAAATAAAACTGAAATCAAGCATATCTTTCTCGAAAGCATCAGCAAATCTCTTCACCAGATACGTTCGTAAAGACCGATCGTTACATAAAAAGTCGAAACTGGCAGCTAAAAATTGAAACTGGCAGCTAAAATATAAGAAAAGTACGGCCTGGTTCATATGGGCATTCATTTGGGGATTGGTAGGCGTACTGTTGCAAAAACAGTGTCTTCTGTATTTTTCCACTTGCCCGTTTCCAATCTAAGATACGTTCCTCAGCTGTTATACTTCGTGCTGGTGCGATCCATTAAGGTTCAAATGGCGTGCATGTTTCAAGTCATTTTGATTTGACATATCGTTGTCTTCTTACGTTCACTTCGTATGCTTCCGGAAATTTGCCCCTTTTCAATTGCAATTTGCCTACATGTGAGAATGTGTGGCTACTGTCTACTTGATAAGGAGATGCTGTAGAAAGTTCAAGGGGTTCCGATGTACGCGAAATGAGCATGAACAATCTGCCTCAGCTACCTCAGTCCATCGACAACTGAATCCATTTCGTCCTCGGTGAAGAAAATGCTCATTTTTTTTTCTGGAGGTTTTTCTGCGATTTTTTAAAGCCTTTTTTGCAGTGATTGCGCTGTTGATTTCCATCAAGAAAACGGCAAAATACAAAGAGCACAGTATTATTATTGTACTTGTGGAGTCGAAATGCCTGGTACAGTATTGTATCAAACTTGAAGCCACCACTACATCATGAAAGTGATGAAATAGGGGTTTGAAAAGATGGTGGAAGTGTGGTTTTGTACCATTTTGAGGGAGGAGTATAAATGCAGTATTGTGCGGAAATTTTTGGTACAATGGCATCACTACACTGGACTCTTTTCTGCGTAGTAGGACTACAAATCCAATATACGCAAAGCGGCACATGTGTCATTGCAATGTCAAGACTTGATGCATCTTTCGGCCGAACGGTTTGTGTAGGCGGATATTCCCATCTGACTTTTGGATCATTAACAATTGTAGTTGGGTATGCTGCCTTGCGAATACGTTTCGTGTTGGGATTTTTGTGCATGGCAAAAACGCCATACTAAATTGCCTCCTCACGTAGCGTGGAAAATTTTGGAAGGTGGTGTTTCAGTGGTGAGGGATTTTTTGGATCTTTCTTCTTGTGAACAGAACAACGGAGAATGGGAGTGTCGTTCGAAAGCCGCAAAAGCGGCAAAAGAAGAAACGAGTGGCAGATACCTTATATTGTCGCTCTGTTTTGGAACAAGAAGTGTTTTCACAAATGAATTAGCAGTATTTGCGGCCGCCAGTCCCGTTGTACTGCAAATCACCGTGTCGGAATGTGTGGTAGCGTTAGAAGCACTCCTTCGTTTCGTGCTTTGTCGTATGCGATTGATCAAGCTGATTTGATTGGCACTCTGACCGTTACCTGCCGTACTAGCACGGCCCCTGAAAACAACAACAACTTTAACTCGGGCATTCACCCATCTATTATGATTACGTGAGAATTTCTTTCGTTTAATCGCATCGAAGCCAACCATCACTGAGACTGTTTGATTCGAAAGCGAAAAATGAAGCGTCAAATGCGTGGTGTATGCAAGCAACATTGCGTTTCCGGAATCATCACAATGGTGCAAGTCGCCGAATGCGCTGTTTATATTTTTGCTAAATTTTTAAAGTCCCCACGTAGAGTGTAGCGAAGTTATTCTGCTCGTTACGGGTGGTCCAAAATAGTACAGTGGTTGATAAAAGCGCGAAAAGATTTCTCGCTCAACCGAACGAATGAAAATAGTCAAATGATCGCCTCTTCCCCTTTTTTCTGTTCAAATTTGGGGTTTCGACAATGGTTCGGACTGATTTAGTGAGCGGAGGGCTTGCGCGACAACCCAATATCATAGATTTTCTTGTTCAGAAAGAAGATTCCATCGCTTATAATACCAGCGTACTAATTAGGAAAGAGTGAAAGGAGCGTTATCAGGACACTGACAAACACGGACGGGCCTGGTCCCCATCAGAAGAGGTAGTGATGACCCATCGTCGCAGGTTTTTCACCAGGACAGCGGACGAGAAATGTCTTTCTGCGCAGCCCTCTCACTGAGCTCCTATCCGTGAGAGACCAATCATAGGTGTTAACGAAGCAGCTACACAGCTGTTGCCAAACTCGCCTTGCACTAAGCAAGAGCCGTGGCAAAGTGAACATCTCTAATGAGCGCTAAATGGATAGAGGACGAGGTGGTGGCATCAGAAACAGTTTTCAAGGTAACGGGAAAGGTGGCTGAAGATAAACTGGTCATTCCTCCCTCTGCGACAAATCGCAACGGATGGGTGGGATTTTGAAGTTGGAGTAAACACCGCGTGCCTATGACGATCTGAGCCAATATGGAGAATATGGAGCAAGAACTTTGCAGGTGCGCACAAAATTCAGTGACAGGACCTCGTACCCTACACTCGCAAGTATTCGTCATTGGCTAACCTCAGTATGTATCTCATCTTCTGCACTGACGTCATACAGCTTAAAATCTTATTTCACGTGATGTTCCACAGAATTCAAGCGGCTTTCCTTTCTGCGCGACAAAAACAGCAAAAGTGTGCAAGATATTAACGACCCTATTCAATTCGCACAAATATATGGCTTTTTTATGGAACCGTGTCTGCGCGCACGCGCCCCAGTCTTAGAACAGTGTTTATTCATGCGTGGGTGCGTGTGCGCCTGTTCAGTCATGATCAATTGTTTGCGTGATTCTGGCTTTGTTCACGTATTCACGTATTTCCGTGTGTGTGTTTCTGTGCTGGTTTACCTCTCTGGAGGTCCGTGCGTACTGGGTTTATGGGTTTGCCAATGTTCGCGTGCATGTCCTCTGCTTCTGAGCTCAGTTGTTTCTGCTTTTGTTTGTGTGTTTATGTTATGATGTTGGTGTGTTTGTCTGCATGTGTTTGTGTGTTTGTGTGATAATGTACTGGTGTTCGTAAGTTTCTGATTGCACATTTCCATGCATCCAGCACGTAAAATTGGCGCCTCCTAAGAGCTGTAGTGGTGAGCGTCACAGGTATGAGCAACAATGTAAGCAGTCATACAATCATGTGCCACCCAATACCGTCACGACCGCTGACAGTCTATTTAAGCTGTTGACATTGACAAGGTCGAAATGTTCTTCACATCAGGCCTGTTTCCCCATAGGCAAGATAAGCGAAAGGCCTACTGTATTGCACTTTCAGGTATGCATCCCCGTTCGTTACTTCTTACTCCTGTATCAGTTTGGCCATTTTCGCGACTAACAATCTCAGAGGACGGACTTCACAATGGAGGCGGACTAAATAGGTAATCTCGAGTGACGGCAGACCTAACCCGAGGTACACTGGAACGAGGAAATATCCATGACAAGCAAAAGACTCCTTCGAGATAGCATGGAACCTTTGTTTAGCAGATGTCGTGGTCTAGTAACCCGAGGCACAAGAGGAATATCTGCTAAACAAGAGTGATAGTATTTGCAGTGATGATGGCTACGAAGAAATGCTCACAGCGTTTGATTTAAATAATGCAGTGGCGCAACAGCTATAGTGATCAGCTTCATTGTATTTCCAGGTGAGTGGAATACCCGTTCGTTTATATAGATGATTTGCCGGGAGCAAAAACATGGGCAAAGAAGCACGTTGCCATATTTTCCAAAAGAAAGAGCTGAATACGTTGTTCAATTATAACACTCATTTACATCACTTAGACTATGATCGAAGTGCTGAGGGAGAAAACGTCACTTACAACTTCTGTTGAGGTCAGACTTATGAAGTTCCAAAAAAATTTTGACAGTATTTCGATGGCCACTCGAGAAGAATATCATAACTATGTCGTCCTTTATATTGATCGTTAGGTAAGGCCAGGGCGAGGAAGAGTAACAAACGGCTTAGTAGATAGACCACACTTTCGAAAGGGCATTTCGCAGAATCGGAAATTCAGTTCGGAATATTGTGGGCTCACCCACTTTTTTCAGAAATGAGAGCTTCAGCTTGATGAACGTAGAGCATGGCTTTCAGGTAATACATTGGCCCATTCCCATATCATAATGCAGAAAATGTGTGCATGCAATTTGGAAAACTTTTCTGTTATTGCTGCAAATGAAACAGCATGAAGCTTCCGTGAAAATTGTATTCCACTGAATGCCCAGAGGTGGAAGAAGCGTATTAAGGTGTTAAGTCGAAGAAACCAAGCTGTCTTCAGATTCCGCTTCCAACGAATACTACCCGTTATTTTCAGGTTTCGAACTCGATTGAATAATTTTATAACGCTTTTCGCAAGAGAAGAGATGAAGGCTTGTTGATGAAGATGATTGCTAGCAGTCTTCTTTGCTATGCATAAGCTCTCTGTATTCACTTCTTTCTCTTGCTAAATGCGATGTCTTTAATAATAATTTGGGTGTCACAGCAAGAGGGAGCATGCGCGCACATGCACATGCAAATCACTAGCGTAAGCAGGCAAGAGCAGGCGCAATGGTGGGTGATCTTTCTTGAACATGCGAATCATCCTAAAACATCGGTGTCTGGCTGCACCTGGCTCGTGCGATCCCTCTGCTTCGATCGTCCTTCGATGCTCTCGTGGAACGTTTTTCGAACACATTAGCAGTACCTCCGTACCGTTTTGTGCGCGGATACCAACGCAGCGGCAGCGTAGACTTCTTCGTGCTTGCGTAGTGACGAACGCCGTTGTGCGACATACTGAAATCTTTGTCCACTCGCATGCAGATACACATACATAGATGAATGAGATCGAGGTGCAATTCAATGAAAAAAAATTTAGGGAATTCACACTGAACAACTGCAGGCTTGCTGATGAGCACATCATTGTAAATAGAGCGTCGCCTTCAAATGGACAGCTAAACGTACTCCTGGCGATGCAAAGCAAATTGTGTGGTCACTTTTTGCAGAATATGGTGTGCTATTAAGAATATCTCAAAATTCTGTAACTTCTGCCACGTTGAGCGAACAGACAACCTTAAAGCGTTTTTTTTTCTGTCAAAGTACAGCCTTCGAACGATGGTGAATATTTCGGATCACTGGGCAGTTAGACAATAGACAGCAAGATTAGCTTCTCACAGAAGAGGAGTCAGCACACAAAGGGTTAAATTATATCACATGTTGTCTTCGCGAGCGTTGGGTTAATTGAATGCGCCACGTATAGCCAAAGTGTGCATGCATCCACTGCCTGCGCCTTGTTTTGCGACTGAATCTGCCTTTCATTGTCAGAAATATTCAGTGTTACATTTCACCTCGCTCCAAATATCATGCTGCTATGACACCTTCCAAATGGAAAAAAATAGTAAGGTCATCAAAATCAGCTTTTTCTGGCAGGACTATGCCAAAAGTGGGATCAAACTCAAAATAAAAACATCGCCACAAGATATTTGGCAAGTACTGACGACAGAAGTAATGGGTGATTGAGAACAGTGTAGAGGGTAGCGAGCTGCCAGAAAGCTTTGTAAATGGCCTTCCAAGAGGTCACAGTGATGCGAACGCATAGATACAAGTAGAGGTGAACGGATAATTAAAAGTAGAATTTTGAACACGGGAAAAAGCGAAATGAGCCTTCGTGGTAAAGAACGGTTCCATTGTGCAGCGAACGAGACGATCGTTAATACTGTTGGAATGTAGTACTGTCAGAAGGCTTTAAATGGTCGCTGGAACACATGGATGGTGAGCTGGATGCTAAGGCAGTTCCGCAACAGATAGGCAAAAAACTAACCAAATCGAAGGGTTCCTCGAGCGAAAGGGACAATAACGGTAGAAGGCCTACCGATGCGCGTAAAAAGACGTTAAGAACAGTATGCGCAAAGCATTTTGAGAATATGGGCGCTGTGTGACAGAACCAACAACAGATCGTCTTGAAATATTTCCTGATCAAGGTTTCCTACAAGATTATGAAATCCTTGACAACGCTTCGAAAAAAGAGATGATGCGTGGCTCCTATCTACTGCCAACCACCGTAAAACAGGTTTGCTGCTCATGGTATATCACAACAAAATTTTTAGTACTGAATCAATCGGTGTTGCATCGACTTGTGGTCCACAGCAAAAGTTGTCAGAAGTTTTGGCAATTTGGCAAAAGTTCAAATATCGTCTGAAAGGAAGCTTTCTTAACATAATTCGTGGAGCCTTCATCGCCACTCTGCCTTCGGTGAGATTTACGAGATGAAGAAATTTCCCGCAAATTTCCAAATTTTGAATTGGAAGCTATGCGGGTCCCATTTCAAGCCTCGGGGAGGTCGGACACTAAAAACAGTTCTAGGCCTAGAATTGGATCAGGGAGCAATATGGTGCTATAATATTCCAAAAGTGCTAAATTGTTCTTATTTGTGGTATTGTGCGTCCAAGACAATCTGCAGGCTTGAATCGAAGAAAGACGAGAAGAGAGGGATGATTCGAATGCGGGTTGGCCTGTATAGAACAAGGAAAACCCTGAGGTGCAGCTGGTGCCACGAAACTGCACGAGATCTGGCTTAATCGAAGAACTTGTCTTATGCCTTCCACATGCTTTGACGTGTAGGGATTTAATTCCTGTGACAGCCTGGTTACTAAGTTTGGTTGCTCGTTACCAGTAATGCCATTGTACGGTTTCCATATTGTATTTACACTTCTGACATAATACCGTGCTTCTACCACGCTTCCAATCAGGTATGGTGTACTGTGCGTGCAACGTACTTGCAGTTTCGGATTTGATACGATACTATGTCATCCATTTCGCCCCAAAAGTATAATATTGCGAACGCACCTTTTGTACCTTTAGGCATTCTTGATATTAATAAAGGAGACAGGAGGATTCACATTAATAATGAACAGTACGAGTGACCGGATGGATGCAATTGCGATGAGCTGAGACGCTAAGCCAGATTTTTCACGCTCATTTTGTGCCCTTTGGAAACCCGGGGAAACTGCTGCTGCATGGTCTAATCAACGAGACAGCCATCATCTATTTTCACATGTAGGTGAATTGGAATTGAAAAGGGGCAGGTTTCCGAAAGCATACAAAATGCATGTGAGAGGACAACAATATGTCAAAGGCCGAGATCAAAAGCATTTGGAACACTAACGCCATTTGAAGCTCAATGGATCGCACCGGCAGGAAGTACGGCAATTTGGGAATGCGTCACAGAATAGAGAAAGAGAGATTGGAAATAGAGGGGTCGGAAAGGACAAAAGACATATTTTGCCGAAAGGTTACGTTCCCTTCCCCCCTCCCCCTCAAACACCTGTTTTGCGCGTATGAATCCATTTGCGTTTCTGTTGACTTTCAGAAATGCTCTATAAACTTGCAACTGCTATTAAACCGTTCCAAATAAATTACATCCGGGCCTTGAATGGAGCTCTTTTGCCGTTGGCCGCGTTATCCTATGATACCGGATGGCCCTCAGCGCACCGGTATAACATTCGATCTCCTTCATATCACCTGGCAGCACTAGTTGCAGTGCATGAGCTGTGCAGCTTTTTGGTAATCGCATACCGAGCCCCATTTTCACCTGCCTTTTCGAAATCACCACTGTAATCCTTATCGGATTCACCATTTCGACTTCAGAGCGGAAAGATCGTGCGATCATCTTCAAACTCTGTAGCTGTTTATTGCAGTCACATCTTCAAAATCTGTGTTTCTTGTTTCGGCATAGAGTATGTTGTACTCATTTTCAATTATGTACACTGTGTTTGCACCTAAATCAGCTACAACTATATGTCGACGGCTCATCGAAGCCCATTCCATCTAGGATTTTAAGATAGGCTCGTTCAGGNGCGGCTCATCGATGCCCATTCCATCCAGGATATTAAGATAGGCTCGTTCAGGCCTCCCCGCATCACAATGTGCGCGTCACTTATTGAAACCCAGAACTGCATTCTTGCAGGATCGCAGTGGGTCATCACAGCAATAAATGATCCCTTGATACACCTTCCGCCCCCAGTTTCGACAGCGACGAACACTCAAATCGACGCTTTCAGGTCTACTGCAGCCTTCCACCTGATCTCTTCCAGTGGTACTTGCAGAAGCGCGCGGAAGACCTGCTCGGTAGCTTGGCAGGACTAGTCGAGTCGCGGATTTAGCGCAGTTAAATACTCGCGAAAATCCGGCCAAAGAACATGCTTGGAGGTGTCGAGTAGGGTCGCCCGCCTTTGAAGAACCTTTATCCATCGGCTTTTTTCTGCGCTTTTTTGAGCCTTTTTTACAGGACTCGCTCCACCAAATCCCAATCGTTGTTAAACATTGAAAGCGCCGAGCAGTTCAGCACGTCCAACATCATGTCATGCCCTCAAAATTTCATAGCACCTGTCGTAGTGGGTGTGCTAATTTCGTGCCACATTTTGGACACCTTCAGCTTTCCTGAATCACTTCAGGATTCCACACCGAGCCAGATAGGCTATGATATTCACCTTGTTTCTGCACAGTTATACTCGAATCGGACAATATTCAATCATCTCGAAGGACAGGGATGTCATGGGTGGCACGTTGCTGAGAAGAAAAGAATGCGTTGAAGAAACGAACTCCATTTGCTGCACTTTCGTTTGTTG
>JAARMF010002652.1:0-11877 GCA_022844705.1 Toxascaris leonina
GAATTTTCTGCTCCTATCATTACATCGTCTACGTAAATGCCCTGTAATATCTGTTGTGCGGTTGTTGTTCCCGTTGTTTGCAAGTGATGCCTGATGACGGCATTAAGAAGAAATGGGCTACTGACTATGCCAAATGGTACTCTCTTGAAACGGTAATACTGAATGTTTTCCATAGAAAACCCTTCATCGGGTTCCTTGAGCCAAAGAAATCTTGTGACGTCTCGATCCACTGGAAAAAGCTTGAGTTGTAGAAAGGCCTTTTCCACGTCAGCGAGGAGAATGACCGGTTTAATGCGAAAGCGGAGAAGGAGACCACAGAGGTCAGGTAGCAGCGATGGTTCTGGTNNNCTGATCCATCAGCCTTGTTTGTGTCGCATCTTTCGATAATTTATTGCGAGAGCTGCTCCTTGATAGTATCGTCATATTTGCGTAAGAGGTTACTATCAACGCTGAGCCGTTTGATCAAGGATCTTAATCTTCCGACGCTTAATTGATAATTGTCACGGAGAGGGAGCTTGGGTGAAGTGTTTCTCCACGGCCAGGAAACAGTATAGCGACCGTCTACTAGAGATACAGACTTGTAAAATTGGTGCAGTGCTTCATCATCATCCCTTTGGTTCGGCGGGTCTGTTATTCCGATGGATTCAAGGTTCCAATACTGGTCGAGATTTAATTCTTCATGTTTGATAAGAGAACTGCACTGCAGGGGATTATTATCGTCTTTGCTGGTTTCCAAGAAACTTTTCTGCGATGTCGCTCTTCCGGTTAAAATAGGTCCAAACTTGGTTGGAACGAGGAAGAGGTGGGAAGTCAGCTCGGTTATGGGTTGTGGTTCAAATATATCCCACATGAGATCAGCGCCAATAAGGATGTTGGGCGTCACGTTTTCATATTCTAAGATAGGTTTCTGGCAAGATGTTTCTTCGACATATGCTTGAATTTTTCCCTGCTTTAGATGGGACACTAATGCAGGCACTGTGTTCAGTTCTAGTGTTTTATACTCTCCGTTTTTATATTGTAGTTGTACGTTCACCACTCTGGAATCAATTTTTCGTGGCTTAGCAGAGACAAAAGTCGACACAGACAGAGTTTGTTCTCCTATTGTTTCTACTTGGAGCTCCCTTGCAAATTTCTCTGTAATAAATGACATTTGGCTACCGCAATCGAAAAATATGACGGCGTCTGCTGTTTTCATGTTAGAAGGATTGCGTGCAGTTGTTTGTGCCGCTAGTAATAGAGTTGGTATATTATGGCGTTGTACTTCGGTATCTACTAATGCCTGGACTAGGATGGGATTGTTGGGATCGTGGGAGGATTTCTTTTCTTCCGTTAAAATATCATGCGATTTGTCGGTTATAACTGAATGTACTGGAGTGTTAAGTGGTTCCCTCGTTTTTTTATTAAGTGTGTTGAACAGAGGTACTGGTCTTGGCAATTCTCTTGTATCTTCGCCCCGATTATTTGATGGGAATTTTTCTGGGTAAGTATATTCTTTACGGGTAGTATAGGCCCTTTGATTTCCTGCGTTTCTTAGATAACTAATGTCACGATCATTCGTGAAAGTGGATTGTTTATTTTGGATANTCCTGCGTTTCTTAGATAACTACTGTTACGATCATTCGTGAAAGTGGATTGTTTATTTTGGATATTTGTAGTGTGTTGAATGCAGAGTGCTCTGTTGTGGTGCTGTCCACAGTAAATGCATGTTCGTTGATATGTGCACTGTTGGGTGGGATGTGTACTTGAGAGGCACTTGTGGCATAGATTTAGAACACGAATTCGTTGAAGTCTTTGATCAACAGTTTGGCAAACGGGACACGCTTCATTGAGATGCGGACGTAAGCAAAAGGCGCAAGGATGGAGTTCACGATTCTTCGTTTCTCGATGTCTTTGAAGAACTGAAAAAGTTTCGTTTCGGGTCGGTGAAGATGCTTTACGACGGTCTTCAATTTTGCTATCTGCCAGTGCATTTTGGATTATATCTTGTGCTTCTTCTCTGATGCTGACTATTCTGTTAAGGGCTCTGAGTAATCCGTCAGTTTGCCAGATCTCGTCAGCCGTTTTTTCTCGGCCTAGTTCCATGAGAATGGCGTGCGGTAATTTTTCTTGGATGATAAGAACAATACTTGTTTCATTTGTATCTTCCCCTAGGGCCTTTAATTGGCGACAGCATTTTTCAACCGCTTCCAGCATACTACGCAAATCCTTAGTGCGCATGCTACATACAGGGACCTTTCGAAGTTGATTATACAAGGAAAGTTTTATGGTGTTTGGGTTTCCAAAGCGACGCCTAATTATGTCGACTGCTTCTGGGTAATTTGCAGAGGTAACCGATAAGCCTTCGATGGCGGCGTGAGCACGCCCTTTTAAACATCCCAGTAAATAATGATAGTTTTGAACCGGGGGTATATTTTGTCTATGAACGGCGTCGCGAAACAAATCCCAAAACTCATTAAAATGCAATGGATCACCTGTGTAAGTCGGTAGTTGTTGCGTCGGTAGAAGAAGTCGAGATGTTGTTGGCAGAGCCGTTGGACTCTTGTCTTGAGTGTCGGTCGTAATATTCGTAGTGTCGAATCGTNTAGAAGAAGTCGAGATGTTGTTGGCAGAGCCGTTGGACTCTTGTCTTGAGTGTCGGTCGTAATATTCGTAGTGTCGAATCGTAGAGTAGGTCGTATGTCGTCGTTGGGAAGTGCTTCCTCGTGAGTGTCGTCGCTTGGAGTTTCGTTGTGAGCCCGTAGTTGTTGGTTGACTTTCTCGAGATTTTCTTGAAGTTCTTCGATTTTTTCTTGACCCTGAAGCCAGATCTCCAGGAAATTTTCTGCNGAGCCAGATCTCCAGGAAATTTTCCGCGCTTTTGGTCGTTTCTTCATATAGTTCCTCCTCTTCTTTTGCACGAGCCGGGACTGAGCGTTGAATCAATTGCGTCCATTCTTCGTTTTTCTTGCTGATAAGATCAGTCAGTCTCGAAATCCGCTTGATATGGTGTTTGAGCTCCTTTCGGAGCTCACGAAGAGAATCAATATCATCCGGAAGCTCGCTGTACTGTGGCACAGTTGACAGATATTGAGATAGTTTAGCCTTTGTAGGGGCCAGTAGTCTTCGAATGGGACCCGACATTGCAAGGCGAGGTTGGGGTACCTCACCTCGGGCACCAGTTGTCGCGAAGCCGAATATTTGACCGCTGCGTTACACCGAGGAAGTGTCTTTATTGAAACAAGTAGCTTCTTATATAGTGCCAATAACGTGCATTATACAAATAACATTTGTATTGTGATTGACACAGTCACAACAATATGTTCGAATAGACACAACATCGGCACTTTGATTACCATTAGATATGCGAAACAGCAATATTCGAATTGTTTAGTTGTTAGGGTTTTAGCAATTTGTTTATGTTTTAGTAATGGATGTGGTGGGAATAGCGAAAGAGAGCATCGTCGATGGGATGTTTTAAGTTTTATTGCGCCTGGCAATGGAAGCTGAGTCAGAATTTGAGTCGCTTTCGCGAGTATCACACTATGCCGTCAAGGCATCATTCTGTCCCTTGATCAGGACGCGCATTTACCCTCTCCTTTCGCTATTGTATGCAGTCGAGAACGCAAACGGAATTGTGGGAATTATCACGTTTCTTTCCCTCAGTTTACGTCTCTGTGCCACCTGCACCCGCCTTCCCTTTACGGATCACAAGGTTCAACTCTTCAATCAACTCTTGCATTTCACTGGTCACTTTTTTGCTCAGTAGGCAACGGCAGATTTCTCCTGATGCTTCTCTTCGACGCTTGTGCCTTGATCGCCTCTCGCAAGATACGTACACACCGACACCGAAGAAAGACTCGCCAAGGTATCATCACACTATGCCGTCAAGGCATTGCTGTGATCTGAACCTTCGCCTAGCTGCTGTCTCTCATCAGGATTTCATCCACGCGCTGTTGTGCTGGGAGGGTAGAGGGAGGTATGGACAGTGCTTGTGCCAAAAACATATGTGAGTCAAGGTGCCTACAGGTGACAAGGGATTTGGGTCGTGACAAGGGATTGACCTGCTTCGTTCCCAATGAAGGGAGGGAAGGCAAGCGGTAACTCGATCGGCTACACGTGAGAGGGAGCAATACAAAGCTTGCAAGCTTAAGAACATTTGAATGAGGAGCACAAAATTATGAGGGACTATCTTTTTCTTTCCTCCGCTATCCTGCAAATGTTCAAGACGACGCGTTGACACAACTTCATTGACCCAACTGGAATTGACCTAGAATAAGGGATAAAGTTGAACCGACCAAACGTGTGTATACAACAGCCGCCGAGTTTTTCCTGCAACGATGCAACAACCCAAGTTCTAGAGCAAATTGCCTACAACAGCCGAATGTTTCATGCGGCACAACGGTTCTGTCAGTTTCTGAGGATCGTCTGCTCCTGTCCAGGCCGATCGATGCGAACTTCAATTGATTGCTCATAATTATTGTTTGGCATTAATGCATTCCACTTAAGGCCACACTTTACGTATATGATATTCGCGACAGCGCCCAGATCAACGGTGAATCGTTGCCGACACTCAAGCATCAGGCGAACGCTTGTGTCTGGACACATCTGGATGAAACTATTTATATAGGTATCTCCTGCCTTTGACTGCTTTTTTAGTAAATCGGTCACCCTTCCATTACGAATTGTGGTCATGACAAGTTTGCTAAAAGGGGCTGCCTGCCAGAAACAACGGAAGCTCAGAAATGGTCCACTCTACCGATATATATAACCCTATCGAAGGAACATGGTGGCGGGCGAATGTATCATCAGATGTTGCAGGCAACCGTTGTAAATAGTTGGAGATTCCAGAAAGTCTGAATAACAGTCATCTGAAATCAGAAAACCTTTTAATGCCGTCAACATCGCCAGTATTCAGGCGAATTGCTTATCAAAGCGCTGCATTCGCCACACTAGAATAAAGCGCTTTTGACCGTTTTAACATCTAGCTTTTTGTGTGATCGTCCAAACAGTTATTTACGGTTGTCTTAGGTAGTGAAGGGTCATTTTTGGTTGAAGAGGGAAGGACATATCAGTGTACGAGGTGTTTGTGTTATTGCTGTTATTGGTGAGGTACTAAATGCTTGATTAAGGAAATGAGAAAGGGAATCTTCAAGAGTATGATTTGCGGAAAGGTGAAATGTCGAATTTCAACGAGAGTGCGCACAAGTTTCAAGTGCACGATGTGCAGGTGAATAGCGACCAGAATTTGCTCATAACAGCGTCGAAGGATAAAACGGCGAAGCTATTCAATGCACGAACCCTTGACTGCCTCAAAACATATCGGTGTGTTTCACTCTCACCTTTAAGCAGTTTTTGGAGGCGATTTGCTTCAAGTGTCTGAACCAGCGAACAAAAGCGGAATATGCAGCATATACGGTGAAAGGAGCTTATCTGTCTGGCAGCTTGATGCGCTGACTCAACTGAACACTATTGGTCCTTAGGTTTTGGGGCAAAAGTCATTGAAAAGCAGCTTTTATGGAGGCGAACTATTTTTATGGAGGCGAACTACTGCTTTCTATATTACATCTCAGCAACTTGCAGTCGTCATTTCTCAACCTTTTAATTTGTCCTTTCCAGCATCTCAGCATTTGTCTCATATCGATATTCATATAAACCTCTTCGTAACAACCATATGCTATTTTATTCGGGCGCAGTTGAATGAGTGAATCTTTTGCTGGTGGCGTTGTTCTCGTGATCTTTGTGCGCGCCTGCTTGTTGGCACCTATCAAGGTGCCCATAGACTGGCCGAGTTCCGAACGTCGTCCTTCTCAACATATCCACCTCAGAAACGATAGAACCTTCCCGTCTCTTTAAGTTGTTGCTGGGAAAGGTTTGGTTGAGTTGGTTGAATTTTAAATGTCGCAACAGCAAACGGAAGTATTTCTCTGACTACATACTTTTACCGCATCATTTAGCTGCCTTATAACTGGAGCGTTTGAAGTCCCCGTCGAATGACCAACGAAGGTCTTCGTTGGCTCGATCACCACAGAAAGAATCTCTCCCGAGAGCCAATAAGAATTGCAAACTTCAGAAGGTTCTACATATGCACCTTCGAAAGGTGCTCCCCTTGGCAGATTCAAGCATCCCATGGGCTGTGCTCAGTGAAGATGACAAGTAGGCTTATCCAATTCCGCATGGGAGAGCACTGAGTTAGTGGTCTGCAACCGAAATTCAATTTTCTGCTCGAAAGCTTCCACGACCATCATTGACCATTAACCTGTTCACACCTTGAGCAGGCGATGTTTCATAGGTGCGGAATATGTACGGAAATACGTCTAGTATATCGTTCGTTTCCAGAGCAGAAAGACCCGTCAACTCCGCAGCAATATCTCCAACGCGCGATCACATTATTCTCGGTGGCGGTGAAGAGGCAATGAACGTAACGCAAACAGTGCTTTCGTCAGGCCATTTCGAGGCGAAACTATATCACCTGATAGTGCGATTTTCAAAATTTATATTCACTGCTGACAAGATCGGGCATAAAGGAAATACAACTGGACGATGGAAGAGCTCATATTCCACTAAGAACTTAGTGTGAGCTATTACAATCCGTGTATTTGATATTTTTTTATTGCATTTTCTCTGCGGTATCTCACTGGTTGGATGCCATTTTTCCATTCTTCTTCTCTGGTCTTGCAAATGCAAAATTGCATTAACAGCAGCCGTTACGGCTATCCTATGCCTGTGTTTCTGAATGTCTCTCTGTCTTTTTATGTTTTCGAATTCGGGGTNGAACTTAGTGTAAGCTATTACAATCCGTGTATTTGATATTTTTTTATTGCATTTTCTCTGCGGTATCTCACTGGTTGGATGCCATTTTTCCATTCTTCTTCTCTGGTCTTGCAAATGCAAAATTGCATTAACAGCAGCCGTTACGGCTATCCTATGCCTGTGTTTCTGAATGTCTCTCTGTCTTTTTATGTTTTCGAATTCGGGGTCAACTGAAGCAGGAAGGTTTTCAACTCGAGCTTTCACGTTCACGCGTTCACGTGGGAATGAGTTTGTAGACGTTTCAAATACTGAAGAGGGCACATTTGGGGAATATTCCATGGAGATGGTTGATTTGTCAGCGTTGGTGGAGTGAGAACTATATGGTGGATATCTTATCTCCTCGGAATTTTTGCAATCGGAAAGCAGGATTTCAACGGTATCGTGAACATTACAGAGACTTCGCGTCCTATGGCTCTTCCTCGGTTTCTAAACCAGTCTATTACGAATCGCCTGCTCGTGTGTTTCTGCCTATTTAGTGGCGAGAAGCAACCAGGAGAAACAGATGATTTCGCTCCTTCCATCCACTGCCTAATCAAAATTCATTTGATCGGTTGCTTGGTGAACTCTGGCTCAGCTAACCAATATAAAAGTGCGCTTGGGTGTTTTTAAAAGCGATTACCTACAAGCACATTTTAGGCAAATGAACANAAGCAAGTGAACACGTCTGCTTGCAGGTATTTGAGGAAGAGTTGCACGTTTCAAAGGACACTTTGGTCCTATCAACACATTAGCGTTCCATCCAAGTGGCAACAGCGTGGTGTCAGATGGAGAGGACGGATACATAAGGATACAGGAACTTGATTCTGATTATGCGAATTTTGATTATGATTGTTGATTTCTATCTTAAGTGCTTTCATGTTGTATATGACGAGTGCCCCACATTGTAGCGGTGATGGTTTGTGGGCCTGTTGGTTATAATGGACAGTTTGGCGATGAAATCAAAAAGGACGCGAGAAGTGTGCCCGCGTCCATCGCAAATTGTTTATTCGTGAAATTTTTCAGAAGTTTCGCTTTGAAGAACCTTTGCTGGGAGAATGTTCTACAGCGGTCGCTGGGAATTTTTCGTCGGCCTTCCTTTTCGCGATGCCTATCGAAGAACAAATCAATATGCAATTCATTTATCGTCATGCTTCCCCCGTCCGACACTCCCCCCCCCCCTCCCTCCCTACCCAGCGCTGCTTATGCTATTATGCTGCTTTCTTTCACTATCTCTTGAGCAGAGATCTTCCACTGTTCTCGTGGAATCGCGTGACGCCAAGAGTCGCCATGAAAATTCAAGGATCTTCTCATTATTGTCCTCTGGAACTTTCACTGTTCGGGTGAAAGCGTTTCTGGACAGCTCTTGCCCGTTCACCCGAGCACACGATATGGAATTGCATATTTTGCTATTGTGGTTGCACGTAATTCTGCAAAAATATGTAGAATGCAAGTAACCCCCACGCACAACTACGTTGACCGGAACGGAATCAGCAGTACTCGACACGACGCATGAGCGCACGTTGTTGTACTGAAGATTCTGGACAGTTATAATCTTTAGCCGACGGTTAGAACTCATGTGTTTCGATGTTTCAAGTGGCCCGCACCTGATCAGTCCTCATAAAACATCTCCACAGAAATCCGTTTGCGACATGCCGCTGTTCCCGGCCAATAATTTCTTCGACAACAGAGTTCGTCTGTAACCACGTTATCTGACGATCGGTTCCTTTTCCTTTAAATAACACTGCTTAAGGACATCATCTTTGGACGTCCGTTCGCCCGACGGCATCACGCAAGGTGGCTGTATCACCTCACGCATCGCGTGATGGGTGATTGTCTCAATATATTGTTTCACTTTCGTTGCTTTTGCAGTTTCAACATTCGTGTCGTTATTTCAGCGGTGGAGGAGGGTATGTGCAATATGGATGTGATATGTAAGATATATAAGAAATAGTGTTGATTGAAAGATCAGTTTCTGCAGANATGTCGTTATTTCAGCAGTGGAGGAGGGTATGTGCAATATTGATTGAAAGATCAGTTTCTGCAGATGCGATGGTTTCTGCAGATGCACTGCGGCACTGATGTCTATGTAGATACGAAAATAAACCACAGGAAGAAGGAGAGAGGTAGGTAATGTGTCTGCAGGAGTACTAGAGCAGTGATGTCTATTGGATGCGAAAATAAACCATAGGATTGTGGAAATCGTGAACTCATTGAATTGCAAAGAGGCACGATCACATGCACAAGGACTGTATTAGAGCAGTTGCGGATGGGAACGAATCTGTGAAGTTCGTAACGCTGTTGTTAAAGCTCCTTCAGTATTCTCCTCGAATGTTTGGCGCATTTTATAACGGTAACCGTGTTTACTTTGCGAGAAGGAGAAATATCTAGAAGCATCAAAATGAGAGTGCGAAAGAGATGTGTACCATGCAGAGATCGCAGCGGATTCCGCGGATCAAGGTTCGCACTTCTCATGTCTTAGCACAAACGACTCTTTGCTGTCTACTTTCTTTTGAGCGGGCGAAATGAAGCATCTCCCTACGTTTCCTCTTTTCAAGCAGTCAGGTTGGAGACTACGGTGTCGGACTTTTAGTGACCTCTGGAGCTATGTCATTGTAGGGCTTTTTGAATATCTCTCGTCGCAATGCCATTAACTTTTGCTTCAATTTTGTTGAGATATTCCGCTAAGAAGCGATACACTCAAGACGTACCTGCTTGAAGATAATAGAGATGCAAGGTTTTTGGGAGCAGTATAATATTGATCGCGATATCGAGCATATGAATATACCTGCTGGCAATCTTATGACAGTGCGGGATTATGCCCAGAACAGCCTCCAAAGAACACATCATCGCACTCCTAACAGGTTGCCTGAAGGCAAACCAAGTCTGCAGGGCACGCGAGCGGGCATAGATTTCGAACTGACCGTTCGCCGAAGCCCCCTTTATCGGCTCAAAATGGCAGCCGCACATCTACCAACCTGCAAGTTTGCGGTAGTTTCATCCCCCGCATCCCAGATGGATCTCATGTTTGACGAGGATGACACTCGTGAGCTCGTTGCATTTGCAAAGTGACGCGATCGGAAGCAAAAATGCCACGGAATATTTGTGTCAGCCGCAGACGGGACTGAATGTGTCGATAGATGTTCCTGCATTGATATTCTTATGGCGGGCTAAACGTAGCCTCAAACAGTCCTTTTATACGTGTTTGCAGCAGCGTCCAACGCAATCAGTTTCATTGCGGCACTGCGTACAGTAGCGAATTTCGCCATTTGCTTCGTTTGCGTTCATCGAAATCCAGATTTATTTCTGCTTGTCTGATTTTTTCCAGCAGCAGAATTAGCCCCTCACTGTCCACCGTCAAGTCCCAGCTGACAAGCAGAATTCCTCCGAGGTTTCTTATGGGAACCTTCAGCAGCCGACACTCATCTTGACGGGATTTATTCGCTTGCTTATACAGCGATCGCTTCTGCCAGAGATATTCTCCTCGTACGATGCGACCTCAACAGTTCTCGTCGCTGGAGACTCTGCAACCGATTTTGTCAGCAAAAGTGACGTAACTCAAAAACGAACCGGGAGAGTGATATCATGGTGGGTCAGCGACGTTTGAAGGTGGGTAAGTCAAACCGACCGACCGACAATGGCAGCACGCAAACTAGCCCACCCGGGTCACCAAAAACAAGACTGGCTATGCTTAAAATATCTTCGATCAAAACGAAAGGTGTCGCGGGTCATCTCGAGATGCCGAAAGCTATCGGGAGCCATTCCGAGGTGCCATAAGTTATTGACGAAGCACTCAAGATCGAGATGGCGAAGGTGGTTAATGATGCAGTGATCGCTGCCTTAAATGGTATCGCCGAACATTTTACGAAGGCTTTCACAAAGGCGTTGCAGCCTACTATGCTACAACTGAAACGACCACGTCACCCGCTGCGGGTGAACAATCTCTACATGTCGTATCGTCGTCGAAACATCATATTACTTCTGAAGTCGTCGTTTTTGATTTGGCAGAGCAATCCAAGCATCCGCCACATGAGCGTGAAAAAGGCGGATGTTGGAGGAGCCAGATGTAGACGCTGTTCCTACTCAGGTTCACCGGATGGGAGCGAGGGGAGCGGACGTCAATGACCGGTCAAAGTAACCTTTGATAATTCCCATTCTTTGAAATAATAAGTCAGAGTTTAAATTTGCGGCAACAGCGCTCGCATCCGCGCTTGTCTCGCGCTCTCTCTCTCGCCTTTATATCACCCCCCAATTAAGTGAATTCCGCTCAGAGCTGTCTTCAACAACAAAGCATTCCCTGAAATGCACGTAATTTGATGCGCGCTCGATGAAGAATAAATTAAGTTCTTTTAATGCTCTACATGTCTTGAGCGAAACCTGGCCAGATGAAGACGACTTTGACTTTTTGCGTTGCAGCTTCTGACAAGTACGCTAAGGACTTTGAGAAAGAGTCCTCAAAATTAGAAAGAAAGCCGAGGAAAGCGCCTCATATGTTCCGGTGGCAAAAAATCATTCTTATGTATATGAATGGGAAACTCAGCNTTAGCAAAAAATCATTCCTATGTATATGAATGGGAAACTCAGCACTCGAAAATATTTGTGCTTATAAATCTAAAAATAACTTGATCATAACTGCTAACCAACTTGATCATAACTGCTAACCAGGAAAAATATGAAATGTTCACAAATTACTTTTCTGAAGTGTTAACCGCTGATGATAACGAGGCATCTGCCTTTCTTATAAGATTCGATAAAAAATTTTATTTGGTTTCTGTTGGCCATAATCTTGTCAGCGCAGCTATTAGAAAGCTCAGTTACAAGATCCCCTCGACCCCAGACTCGGTACCTCCATACATTATGAAGTGTCCATTCGAAGGTTTATGCTACTCACTTCCTTATATATCAAGAACGTCGGTTGCAAACTTGGAAATTGCGCGTATGGGGAGAAAAAATAGTCTCTTTTATATGAACTTTCAACAGGATTGCCCTCTACGTCTAAATGGGAATAAGCTTTGCGCGCAAGACGTTATCAGGGACCTAGGTCTACATATCAGTTCAAATTTCAAATGGATTTTTCACTAAAAGGAAATAGCAAGAAAAGCATCTCGAGTA